>JAAAKG020187720.1:0-25064 GCA_010014905.2 Druon quercuslanigerum | reverse complement strand
ATGAATGTTGGATCCTTTTAGGGCTCCAGTGTGATTGGTGGATCCTTATAGACGGGCTCTCCAGTATGTATCCTCGCAAATTATGACGAATGCGCAAGCAGGATAGAGAGTTCCAAAATAGCGACTGACATCAACGAATCTACTGATCACTTGCCGCGTTCGCGACCGTGTTTAGTAGGGAAGTACCGGATCATGAGTACCTGTGGGATGGAAGGTGGGCCCATAATAATAATTCAATGATATTACGGATTTCTAATTGCAAAGCCTTAAAGTTCTTTCTCCCAAATTGCGTCGATACAGGAATTATACTGCACAAAGGAAACAAAATCGAAACTTTCAGAAAGATGAAAGACGGTTCTACCGTGAACTGACTGTAAAATAAAATAACCAGCAAGACCCTGAAGTCCCTGAATTGAAAAATATGACTAATTACTGGTCGGGTGTTTGGGGAAAAATGAGCAGATGCAATTTGGATACTGCATGATTCAAACTGAAGACAGAAAAGGCAGGCAATAGCCCTGAAATGCAGCTGACACACATCATTATTTTAGATGTTTCAGCGGTCTTAAAAAGGGCAAGTAACTGGAAAGCTCCAGGCCCGGACATGGTGCACAACTTCTGGTACAAGTACCTGAGGAGTATGCATCATGCATTGACAACGTGTATTCAGAACATGATTGAACACCCTAATCTAATGCCAGGCTTTATGCTCCAAGGTTCTACGTATATGATATCTAAAAAACCAGGTGCTCAAAATCCAACTGAATTTCGACCGATAGCTTGTCTTCCAACAATTTATAAATGTCTTACAGCTATCATTGCAGATAAGACATATTCTCATTGTGACGAGAATGACATCCTTACAGAAGAACAAAAATAATGTTGTAAAAACTCGCGAAGCTGTAAAGATCTAGTCATTGTAGACGCTGTTTCCATGACTTAAGCTCGTAAACATCAAAGGAACTTGCACATGGCATACATTGACTACAAGCAGGCTTTTCCTTCCATACCGCTTAACTACTGGCTTGAAGTCTTAAAACTTTACAAGATCTGCCCACGTATTGTTACCCATCTTCTGTACATAGGTGACTAGAAGCTGTACGCTAGTTCAGCCCAGAAACTGCAGCAAGTGATCGAAGCCACAAAGCAGTTTTCCAATGATATCCACATGGAGTTCGGACTAGATAACTGCAGAACAGTACATTTAATTAGAGGGGCATTAGGGACCGCAGAAAATGACATGGAGGCAATGGCTGCAGGTGAATCATATAAATATCTGGGTATTCTTGAATCTAAGGGTATTCAGCAAACGATAGTAAAGACAAGCCTGACGATTGGCTTCACTATCAGACTCATATTGATTATAAAGAGTTTTTTCAACTCGGCAAACCTCCACAAGGCAATCAATACATATGCCATCCCTGTCCTCACGTACTCCTTCGGGCTCCTCAAATGGTATAACACCAACCTTGACAAATTAAACAAAATCGTCCGCTTATAAATTAAGAAGCATCAAATACACCACAAAAAATTCAGCGATTGAAAGAGTAGTTCTACCACGACATATAGGGGGCAGGGGTGTTGTAGATGTCAAAAAACTGTATGAGTCACAGGTTATACAGTTGCGAGACTATTTTAACAGCAAACGAAATGTTGCGCTTTACAGCACCAATAACAAAGGGGACCTTGACTGCACGCCCTTGAATTTGTCCTCAGATGAAGTCCTAAATATCAGGACAGAAACCATGGAGGAATTAGAAGTACAATGGAGGCAGTAGGCTACCCACGGCGAGCACCCCAAAACGTTAGATCAACAAGAAGTGGATAGTAAGGCATCCAATATTTGGATAAGAAAGGGTGTTCTGTATCCAGTGACGGAAGCATTCGTCATTACGATTCAGGACAAGCTTGTCAGCACCAGGAATTGCCGCAAACACGTGTTACATCAAGACGTGGTTGCCCGATTCCGGTTATGTGAAGATACTAACGAATCCATAGAGCACATTATTGATGGCTTTCGCGTAATGGCTCAGACAGCGTATACGCACAGACATAATGATGTAGCTGGCATTATATATCAACAACGTGCCCTTAACCTAGGACTCTTGAAAGAGTGGACGCCTTTCTATAGATACATTCCAATACCCGTGTTAGAAAGCGATGATTACATCTTATATTGGGGTGTTACTATCCAATCGAATCATTACATCCGGACCAATCGACCTGACATCGTGGTGCGAGAAAAAAAAGGTAGAAGAGTCTACATCATCAACATTGCTTGTTTACTTAACCGAAATTTGCAATCAACCTATGCAACCAAGATCCACAAGTATAGCGAGTTAAGGCATAAAGTGAAGACCATATGGAGGAATGTAAATTATTCATCTATTCGTCCCATTGTGATTTCGGCTACAGGCTTTGTACACGCAGGATGCACTGAACATCTTGAACATTTAGGAGTCAGTAGGGTATTGGCAACAGCTCAGAAGGGGGTTTTATTAAACACTTGTCGCATTGTAAGAAACTTTCTTGACCATCAGGAAGCAAGCAACTAAACACTTGTGGAGGGGCAGACGGTAGCTCTAAGAAGGCATCCAGGGGTGACTCTTGTCACCTCCATCGCTCGCGACCGCTCGTAATTGCATACCTACAGCCTCATCGCAGGAGGTTTCAAGCATCGTATTAAATTAACTAATAACATCCTGATATCATCAGTCACTTGCCTTAGGCCGTTGCTATGATGTATAACCGATGTCACCCGATTAAAAGTTTAAATTATAATAATGGTAGCTCTAAGAAAGCATCCAGGGGTGACTGTTGTGAATTCCAACGCTCGCGGCCGCTCGTAATTGTGTACCGACAGCATCAGTGCATGAGGTTTCAAGCATCTTATTAGATTAACTAATAACATCCTGATTTCATCAGTCACTTGACTTAGTCCGTGGTTATTATGTATAACTGGGTTCATCTGAGTAAAAGTTTTGAATAAATAATAATAATAATAATAATAATAATAATAATAACCCTACCGAAGCTATTCTCGCGTTGATGTCGCTGTAGGGCTTGAGCTTTCCTTTAATGACTTTGAAGGTTATGTTGGCGGTAGCACTGCTACTAACAGGGTTTTCCATGCCAGACAGGCAGATAACAAAGAGGAAAGGGACGCTTCCCGAGGATCGTCGGGATGCCCATGGAACCGCCGCTTGGGGCCACAGCATGCAGGACGGTGGCATGGTGAGCTGCGGGATGGTCAGGCAAATATCTCTAATTAAACAGAAGTTCAGCAAGAATATCTGCGACAAACGATAAGCAGTGGAACATCAAATGTGCCTGCTGAGAAGGCGTTGGCTAGCGTTAGCTATTTATAGCCAACCGCCTCAACAGAAATACCGTGGGAGTGCATCAAGCGGGATACAACGATAAAAGAGGTCTTGGTGCGTCTCAATTGATGACAAAGAAGAGGATGTTACAGGGAAGCTCGGAGAAAATAGAGGATGATTTGACATGATTAGAAAGGAAGATGCTGTAGAAGTTAAGGAAAATAGCAGAACAGGAAAGAAAAAAATGGAAGAAGAACATGGGTTTAATATGGGAGAATGCAGATAGCTGAAGTACGGTGGGACTGAGGTGAAGGAAGGGAAGAGTTAGTTAGAAGTGAGGTACCGGTAAACTAGGAGAAGAAGGGACGGGAGATAAGAAAATAAGAAATAGTTAGAAGCAAAACGAGACGAGATATGAATGTAGGGAAGAATGAAGTATAAGTATTACTGAAAAAGAGCCGGATGGGAGAGAAAGGATAGGGAGTTTATGAGAAATTTGACACAATGGGAAGTTGTAATAATGATGGAGACGAGACTAGATGACAAAGGATGGGAAAGAGTACGAGGAAGATTATCAAGAGGTTACAAATGGCACCAACGTTTTTGACGATTACAATCTTATTACGTAACTCGCTCTTTGCGCTCGATAATTTGTGTCCAAATGAAAAAGTTCATAAAGATAATATGTAAATTTTCTTTAAATCTACTAAAAATAACGCTTTATAGTTACGGATCTCTTAAAAAGGAAAATTGAATTTTTTGAAAATGATCCAACTTTTTGACTTTTGTATAATTTAAAAATGTCATTAAAATAGTTTCGAAATACATCTATTTTATATCTAGTAGAAATTTGGATTAAAATTTCTTAACCTATTAGAAAAATTTTTTTTTCATATTTTTGAAAATTTTGAAAATTTTGAAAAGTATATACCTTTTAAAATTGTTATCGAATTTAAAATGGCATCAGGATAATTTGCAAGTCTTTTTGCTGCATATCAGAAAATTTGACAAAAACTTCTACAATTAAAAAGTTTTTTTTCAAATTTCGAAAATGCTTCAATACTAAATACTAAATAATTCAATTTTGGTTGGAAATATCTGCTTAACGAACTTAACCTTTATTTTTGGAACCTTATAAAGTGTATCAAAGGCTGACTCGATTGGACAAATCCTTCACAAGTCAGTGTGTCTGCAACATTCAGGTAGCCATACATACAGACATACAGACAGGCACTGACAAAATTTTATGAGTGTCGGACTCTGTGAATGCCGAAACGCAAAGATCCGATAAAACCAGAAATCGAAAATTTGGATGATTTCATTACACTTTCAAGAATGAGAATGTAAAAATTAATAATATAAAATAAATAATTACTTAAAATTATATTGCTTATTTACGTCTTATATTCATATATGATTAATCTCATGTATGTGTTAGCATTAAATAATAATTAACCCGCGCGCATTGCTGCATAAGAGCGTCTTGGGCGCTCTCAATTTCCACTTTTAAAGGAGTGTAAGAACTCGTTTATTCCGCGCTCAAGTCATACGATTTTTTTTCGTATCATTTATGGGTCAAACTTCCCTCTTATACAAAGTGTAAAGTGAATAACATTTGGCACTACCCTCGTAAAATATTACATTTTTTACACTCTGTACGAATGAATTTGTCTCGCTTGTTAGGCGTACGAAACGTTTTTGTCATGATTTATTTACTGAAAACTACGTACCAAACGAGTTTCACATTAAATAAAATTGGCCAAGAACACTTTAAAAAATTAAATGCTTTTTAAAGTTAAAAGTTACATTTTTTTAAACATTATAGGTTAAACTTATTTTCATTCAATTTTTATGTTTATTAAAACAATTATACACCATGAACAATCTTTTTTGAAATTTAAGTATGGTGGCTATGATTTTTTCCTTTTGAAAACTAACCTTTTAAATAATAATAATATTACGTCTAAATATTAAAAATATAAATGATTCTTTACAGAACTTCTACATAACAGCTTAAATGGAAAATAATATAAAATACTCCATAAATTATATCGTTGAATTTCGTTTTTAATTAGTGAGTTTTCATGACTTTTGATTTAGTCTTACCTTAGAGGTTTCTTTTATTTTTACACCTTTACTAGAACCTTTTTAGTCCCTCCGTTTTCGGCCTTCGTAGAACTGCCGAAGCCCGCAGTTTCTCAGGGGATCAGGACGAGAGTGCTTGCGACAGTCGTCTTTGAAGGCCCGCAGTGCGCGATTACTCAGTCTAGTATATTGTGCAAGAGAATGCATTACAGTCGAAAACGGTTCAGGCGGCCCTGACTATTTACGTTTCGATCCCCCCGAGTTCAGTCCTAGGCTATTTTAAGGCAAGCCCCGACACAGGATTGAATGTTAAAGTTACTAGAATAGTCGAGCATTTCTATGTTAAATTCCCTATGTGTAAAGTTGGTTTACGGTATCAGTAAAATTATTGGGAAGGGGGCCTTAAGCTAAAGTAATGTACCTAGTAACCTGTACGGAAATAAAAGATTCCTAATTTTGAGAATAGCGATATAGAAGTTTAAAAAATCAGAATCTGTTCAGAATTTGCTTCTAAAAGATTAAAAAATTGAGATTTTCTATAGAAGGGTCTCGTACACCTTCAGAAATACAAAAAAAAAACTAATAATGTTTTCGGGATTGTTGCCGAAAAAGTGTAATGATAACAATTAATTTAATAGAGTAAATTTCTTTGATATTGATGTTGTATAATTTTACCAAATCGTTTATACCTGAAATAAGGTTTAGCTTTTACTTAGAGCAAAATGGAAGGTCAGTCATCTAGATGTGTGGACTGACTATATTTGAGGATCATCTCTAGGGTAGCTTTCTAGATGACTGAACCGACTACCTCTATAACGTTAAAACAAGAGGTTCAATTTAATCAAAGCAAAGAGTTGCCGGACTGATTATCACAGAGAGCTTAACTGATCATCACAGAGAGACGATAAGTCATCATAGAGTCGATTTGATTATCTTAAATAGTCGACTTGATCTCCTCGGACAGTTGACTTTGCCATTTTAGAAGGTTGTCTAAATTATCCCATATATTCGATATAGGTTGTCCTTTTTTTACCTAGATACGTTATACATGTATGCGATATTCCAATCTCTCTCTTGTAAGAGACTAGAAATTATAGAATTAAGTGGAACATACAAATCCCGACATTTTTTATAAAATACATAAAATCTGAAAGAATTTTTTATTATTTATTAAGACGTGACTCGATATACACAAACAACCCGAGTAAAAATGCTTCGACTTGAGTCCGACTTGGTGATGGCTAGAGTTCGTCTCCAATACATCGATGCCTGGCTGCATCTCAAACCTGAGACGAGAGATAACATAATGTCTTACTTTTGTGGTCTTAGCATGTTGGTTCCAAGTCTGCGTAATCTTGTATCAAGACGAATCTTTTTTGACTCAGAAATAAGATTTAAATTCCTGAATGAAAATGCTGTGTTTATTAAGAAAGTTATTTTTAATTCAAAGAATTAGAATCTGTGAGTCTTAATGAGTATACTCCTGAATTTGATTCAAAAAATTTTAATTATAATTTTTTCCTAATAATCTCCTAAGCCGTTAGAAATACGCAAAAACAAACAACATTTTGGGTATCGCCGAGCACGAGAAGCTAATAATACGGCGTCACTGCACTGCTTTGTAAGATTTTAAACACTGGAGTAAATTCAGAAACCGACATCACACATTTCGTTACACTCTTCATCATCAATGAATAATTAGTTTTGTTGCCTGTTTTTAATTAGAAACGGCATGGTGAGAGAAAATTTATAGCTGAGCGCCAAGTGAAGATTTTGTCCTTAATCCCTTGGAAGCATTAAAATTGACGTTGAAAATTTAAAAGAAAAAAACTTAATCCACTTTCCATCATGTTCTCTCCTATGAAGTTCATTCTCAGCGCATGTTCGAAATATCGGAAAGCAGTTTAAATTTATTAAAAATATATTTAAGTTCAATAAACAGCAAGCGTGACGCTGATCGGTTCATTGACATTCAGTCACTCTGAAAATGGTCTCGTCGTTTTACTAAATTTTGACGCGCATAATTGACGCGCAAATATTAGCCCTCTGCGACTTATTGATCATCCGGGAGGATCGACTTTCTAACTTTGGCCATAAATTTTTCTTCGTGTGCATGTTGATTACGTTGAACCTTCTTTTTAAGAAAAAGTAAGCATTGGAAACCCTTTTCCTGGATCAAGAGATCAAATTAAGTTTGGCTTTGTCTTTAAAGCTAAACTGTTCGAAATGTCTTCGGCAAGTCTTGAAAATGTCTGGATTGCCTGCATTGAAGACCAAACCTAAAGAAAAGACGTGCATGCAAAACGCGAAGAGGAACAGTATGGAGAGACGGCATAAATATTATCATTTTACTTTTTACCGATAATGATAAGAATAACGCGTTAAGGGTTATGATAGGTTAAATCAAGAATTACACTTTGAGTTACAATGCGTGGAGCATTGATATTTTAAATTTCAAACTGACTCTGACGCACTCTCTGAACACCAAATAGTAACGAAAATACTGAAAACCGCATGTAACACGAAGCAGGAAGAGGAGCGAAATGAAAACGCAGCAACACACTAAAGAATGAGAGCGATTTACACGTGGCTTTCAGTTCGCGAAGTTTATGTCCGACAGTCCGTGACGTGTGGGAAGTTTTCCGCTTGCACTGTGCAACTACGGAAGCTGTGGATTCACAAGCGTTGTCCATCTCTCTCTCACTTGTCTTCCCGCGTCTAGCGGTCGGTAGTACTGTCTCGCTGACAAACCACGCTACCTTCTTTTTTCACCCACTCTTTTCCTACTTAGCCTGCCTCCCTTCGAAACTGAAGGAGAAATATTCGAAAAAGAAAAATGGCCAGAGCGACTGCTATCCGACTCTAATGCCAAGCATTTTACAACTTTTCTGCTCGGGAACATAATTCGTTGTATCCTGCACCATCTGCTAGGAAGGTACCAACCTATTATTCGACAACAGAAACACAGCGTTACCCGACAGTGATATATTTAAAGCTTCTGCTTCCTAGAAGTAAAATTATTGCAGACCATCTTGGAAAAAGTATGTCTGGATTGCAACGTTTGCATGAAAGCGAATCTGAATGTTGTTAACTCTTTACGTTTATGAGAAACGAGGTGTGATCAAAAAATAACGAGAGTTTTCGTTTTCTGCCAATAATATTGATTTATTCGTGAATATCAATTTTGCCCATTCAAATTAGTCGCCCTCTAATATAATGCACTTATGCCAGCGCGTTTTCCAATCTTCAAAGCACTTTTGAAATTCTCTTTTCGATATGGCAATCAGCTGCTTTAGCGATTCTGCTTTTTTCTCATCGATGTCGTCAAAACGTCTTCCTTGCATCGATTTCTTCATCTTTGAGAATAGGCAAAAGTCACAGGGGGGCATGTCTGGTGAATACGGTGGTTCTGGCATCAATACGATGTTGTCTTTGGACAAAAAATCACGAACAAGCATTGAGGCATGAGCAGGTTGCATTACTGTGGTTTGATCGAACTTGTGCTTTTTTCGCTTTTGGTGACATTGAATACTTCCAGGTGGACGATTGAGCTTTAGTTTCGGCATCATATCCATAAACCCATAATTTATCACCTGCTATGGTTCGATCGAGCAATGTAGGGTCGTTATTCACTTCATTTAGTAAATCTTAAGCGATGTCAAGGCGATATTACTTGTGGTCGAAATTTAGCAGTTTCGGGACAAATTTTGCTGCCACACGTTTCACGTGTAAAATATCCGTAGAAATGGTTTAGCATGGGTTATATGATATACCGACATCATCAGCAACCTCTCTCATAGGAATTCGAAGATCCCTCATAATCATTTTTTCCACTTTCTCGACGGTGTCGTCCGTTACCGATGTGCGAGGACACCCAGGGCGCTCGTCATCTTCAACGTCTTTCCGGCTATTTCTAAAATGGTTATACCACCCGAAAACTCCTGCTCGGCTCGCAGCCGAGTAACCAAAAGCAACTTTTAATATTTCAAAAACATTACTGCACTTTATTACATTTTTGTAACGAAACTTGATGCAAATTCTCTGATCCATTTTTTCCAAAAGTGAAAAATCGCTGAGCACACTAAACCATGTATAACTTTACTGCCAACTGATGGCAGAGTAAACATGTAATATGGCTACCAATTCATATACAATATCAGACAAGTGCAGCGACATGACAAGAAAAAATTTTGCCAAACGGACGAATACAGCCCGGGAAATTTGAAGTATCGGTATTTTTTATCAAACCTCATGCATATTATTTTTAATGTTTAACCGTTTCGATCATGTTTTAATCTAGGACTTATGGACCACAGACGACTTTAACTAGTAAAACTTTTAAAAACTTAGCTTGGAAAATATTACCTTCGAATTACAGTATTTAACATATATATGCATGTAAGCCCCATCCCGATTTTAGAAGCTCGAAATAGTGAAAAAATATTCATAAATTGCAGAAGATTAAAATCCGCACCCCGATTTTCAAGATTTAAAACACCAAAGAAAGGTACGGCTTATACGCGTTTAAATACACTGAAAAACTGGTATATATTACCGCCTTGCATTAGTTCGCACAATACTAACGCCCGGCCTTTCCGTTTTGATCGTTGGAACTTTAAAAATTATATTGAAATTTTCAAAGTTAAGCGAGTATTCTTTTATCAGTGAGCGTATAACGTCAAAAAATAAATATTGATATGTATTGATAATAACTTGTTGTTTTCAATTTAAGATTGTTAATTGTTAAGTCATGTATGCCTTTTCGCGTCATTATACTTATAGAAATATATCGGTGTATTAGATAGAAAAATTATAGGCACTTAATCCAGAAAACGCAGCTAAATCGGCTGACAAGTTTAGCTATCTTTTGCACCTAGAAGGTCTAGCTTAACCTGTTAGTTGTGACACCTATATCTGTTTAGCAATAGAAATATAGGCATGACATCTGAATTTTCTAGGTACTGTACGCATGCTTTGTCAGCAAGAAAATCTGTTCCATACATCTAACTATTTAGGAAGATTAAATCCAGTGATACTTTTTAGCTGGGACAGCAAGATTTCTAGGTAATATACCTAAACATTTTTTCAGCGTATGTTACATTTCCGTGTTTCATGCCTTTTATTTTAAGAGTTTCTGCTTCCAAACAGGTCCTAATTCAAATTTATTTTAAACGATTTCATTTTTACTCGACATTCAGTTGCAGAACGAATCGCCGTCATTCTATGAACTTTTTTTATCCAAGTGATTTTTTAATGGATTCAAATTATTTATGAACACTTTCATTTTAATTCCTA
Source organism: Druon quercuslanigerum (assembly GCA_010014905.2). Lineage (NCBI taxonomy): Eukaryota > Metazoa > Arthropoda > Insecta > Hymenoptera > Cynipidae > Druon > Druon quercuslanigerum. The sequence goes on along the minus strand of JAAAKG020187720.1, from coordinate 14,364 downwards.
TATAATATCGATTGTTTCCATTCAAGTCAGCTTTCTATTATGGCTGAATCTGTGGACATAACCTAATTCATATTCGCTATTTGAAGTCACTCTAAACAATGTTACGAATCCAGACTTTTAGCCCGCGATTTCCCAATATTGTTTACAGATAAAATTATTCAGTAGTTTTTGGTCTAAATGAGGTTTGGAAATCCCAACTTTTCATTCCATCTTTGCCACTGAGTTTTGATTGAGATATCTGCCGGAGCATGCGAGAGAGTGTGCACGAGATCTTTTCATTCTTTTATGTCAACGTTAACACCACATCGTTTTCCCTTCCGCTTTCATTTCACGTCGCCTTAAACGTTTTTGTCACTGCGTCTCCTTTTTCATCCTCCTTCCCTTCCATATCAAATCTCTCCCTAACTCCTTATTTTCCTTCCATCCCCTTTGTCTTATAATTTCCACCTTCTCTCTATCTGATTCAAAATATTTTTGTTAGAGAATAGAGATAAGGAGACAAGGTCATTACATTGACTTTATTTTTTATTACATTGATATCAGTTCTGTGACGTCTACGCGTGAAAGATTAAAAACTGGTAAGTTATATACTTATTGTTTTTCACGCTTTTGTAATAATTCTAAAGTAACTTCCACGTCCATTGCAGGATCAAATAATAATGTATACATCACAATTATAATTATATTATAATTATAATGATGTTAAAATCACAATTACAATAGAAAATGAACAAGAAAACTGTTAACTAAAACTCCAATAATGCTTATCTTTACTAAACAATTTAACAAACATGTAAGTAAAATAACATCCATTCCTGATAATTAAACGAATATATTTTATCTTTAAAATTCTTTTCCACTAGGTAACTAGTTAACTCTTATACTATGTATTCCTGATCAGGCTCGGTATCACCTAGAAAAACCTCGTTTTTAGTTTTTTTAAACTAAGTAATAGACTTTACCACGACTAGAAGATCAATAACGTCATTCCATCGACCCAATATTATTATCTCACGCTTGTCAAAAAAAATTACATAAAAAAAAAGAAATAATGGATACATTTCTACAGAACCCACATAGGTAAATAATCTAAAATTTTAGCATAGACGGCTGTCATTTCATACCTGTGCCACACTAGCGCATTACTCGGGTAGTATTGGGACCATTTTCGTACGACAAGTTTTCTCACTTTCGGTTACAATACCTCGGTCTCCTTATGTCAATTCGCTATCATGTTTTGCCTCGATCAATTTAATTCTTCTATCATTTTTACCCGTAATGCATATACTAATATTGATAAAGTGTAATGAAATATATATAGAAAATTAAATAAATTCAGTCCTGTTTTTGACAAGCCAATAAAAGGACTAAGGTGCGAAGAAATAATGTTCTTATCTTATTGATTCAAGTTTTAATCTAACAAAAATATTAAAAATAACTAATATTTTCCCATAAAACTGTGTGTCCTGAAGGCAAAAGGTGAGAAGAATAGTTGAACATTTCGAAACTCTGATAGTAATACGCGAAATAAAGACATTGCTTTTCAGTATACTTTTTTAAAAATTTTCTTCTCATTATCCGCATCACAAACTTTTATTGCACTTTTCTAACAGGCAGAGAAAAATGTCCTGTAACAAGATCTGAAATAAAGCAGGCTAATATGAGCATCCTTTCGAAAAAGGAGCTTCCTCGCATTGCTCATATTGTCGATAATAAAGAAAAGTTCACTTGAAAGAGAAGTCTAAAAGAAAGAGAGAAATGTGAAGAGGTAAAATATCAAAATGTTGGAGAAGCGTAGAATGTCGTTCCAATAGAAAACTTGTTTCCATTTCTCGATGTGCTACTTTTCTAGAAGGAATTTTACATTATGACGTATATACCCTGGTGCATGACTTCACCGTTAGAAAAGATGAAATAGCTTTTTATTCCTTACACTTAAAATTTTGTGCTTCAACAGAGATGCTCTTGTATAAATTCTTAGTATGAAGTAGAGCTTAAGGCTGTTAGAGCGGGTTGAACAAAAGTGGAGAAATCTGTGAAGCACCCAACATTTTTCCCCAATCGACCTTTTTGAAGTTTTCAAAATAAACTTTGAAAATTTTTTAGACTCAGAAAGGGTGTTTGCAATGGCGGGAGGTGCGGTGAGTCTGGCTTTCGGAAAAAAATACTGCAACTGCTAAAAAGTGAGAGGGAAATAGTATAGCAACTACGTGAAGTGTAAAGGAAGCCGACTGACAGTTGATGGCGCTGTTAGCTTGATCGTACTGGATCGTACTATCCAGTCGATAAAACTTATATCTTTATTTACCTACAAAAAATCGCTCATAATAATCATTAATAATTTTGCAATTTCCTCACTAATTTAGTTTTTGAATTACTTACATATCTTGTCTTGACATAAATTATAATAATTTTAAAATTCAAATAAAATTATTGACTTTTGGATAAATATAAGTATAAGTAAGGTATCGTACATCCTTTTCTATCGCTTCATAGAACATTAATATTACTCACATTCTCAGAATCTGAAACGCCCTAAGAAAGACACACTAAGGCACAACACACACTCAGAAACCTCACAAAAATTTTCTATTACTATACGGAGAAAAATTTCGAGAGATTAATTCACGGGACTATTCCTTGCTTTTATTGAGCTTCGAAATGAGAACTAAGATCTCGGAACCCTTGCCTTTAAAGCATAGGTGTCGAAGTTTCAGGCATTAGGCCACGCCACTATGCTTTCAGGTCTTGAATTCTATGGTTTTAGATCACAGAGTATGAGACTTTAAATCACATAAAAATTGTAGCTCTAAAACCATGCGCTTGCGTAAATTAATCTCTTAAAATTTCTCTCAATGTATGTAGAAAGGAAATTATGATTTGAATATCATAAAGTAGAAATGTGCATTTCTCATTGAAAATATCAAATTCCTCAAACCTTTGCAGACATTTTATAGCCATCGACCCGTATTAACAAGGTTTTTTTGTTCTTCGATATCGAGATAGTAAATTCGGAGAGAGTTAATGTATAAATTAATTAAAATTGAAATTATTCTTCGGAGCGGAATTCGAACTTAGAACAGTTTTTTTGCAGGAAAAATTTTCAACGAATAAACAAATATCTGCATTGCCGGCGCTTACTTTTTACAATGTACTGTCTACGTACGTATGACATGTCGAGTTTCACGTTTGGAGAACGAAATAGAAGGTACTCAATCATTTTATCTGGCCCAACATGCTTTTATTAACAAAATAAATATTACATTTCACGCATTTTAATTTCATAATGATAAACAATTATGATCAGATAAACCGTATATAGTACCTTTAATTCAATTCTCCCAACTTTCGACTATCTCATCACATGGGATGAAAATGCTACATTTGCAATTATAGAAACAATGAGAAATTTAAGGGTTTTAAACTGTACAATTGAAAATTGGAATTGTAGTAGTTGTCAACAATTAAAAATGCAAATATTGTTAACGAGTGAAGCAGCTTAAGATAGATGCGCCAAAAATCAGATCTCCAGAAAACTTTTTCTATAATACTAAAAATCAAACTAATATTACTGATTATGATATTTAAGATAAATAGAAATATTTTTTACCAAAAACATTTTTGAAATTACAAAAAATATTTATTTCAACAATGTTCTTGGTAATTAAATTTCATCTTACTATCGCTTGTTACCAATTTTCAAGATTTGGTTGACTTTTAATAAAATCCAATTATTCTTTAAAAATGGCAAGAAGCGACAGTACTTTTTCGTATAAAACAATGTTTTTTCTTTTATAAGAAATGATAGGTAATATTATTTCAATTCTTAAAATCATATAAGACTTTTTTCCCGCGGAGCCCTGGTTTTTAGCACGATAGCATACTTAAAATTAAAAACATGTAAAACATACATTTTAAAACTGACAAGAAAAATTTATTTTAACAATGTGTTTTTGTAATTGAATTTTATCTTACAATCGCTTTTTAGGAATTTTCTAAAATTAACAGTCTATTAATAAAATCCAATCACTATTTTCTAAATAGGTAAGAAGCGACAGGGAGAACAAATTCAATTACAAAAACTATTGTAGAAATAATTATTATATTCTCATAATTTATGATTAAGAAAGTATTAGAATTTTCCGATGTTTTACAAAAATTGTAAGCCAAAAAACGCGCGATATGAAAAAAAGTCAATCGTACAGCGCGAGATTAAACAGGCGAGCTCAAACCTGCGAGCGAAGGGAGCCGCGCGCGCAGCACGTGATGTGTATATGCTCGCAAAAAAGGCAGCTTTTGTTTCGTAAGTTTTAAGCAATTTTTCGTATAAAAAGATTTTTTGATTCATGAGGATGAGAACTGACTTAAATATGAAATAATGGAAAACAAACTTGCAAATGGGCTCATACTTTTTTGTAATTGGGCCAAAATATAACATTTGTTTTGCCCACCGAGCTATGCCATGAAATCGGTGTTTTTTTCCGTAATATTTTTTCGTTTTTAAGGATGTTGGAGTCCCCGTTTTGAATGTCTTTCGTATCAGTCGTGACACTTACTTTGTTACCTTTGGTGACCTTTGCTAATTTGGTTTCCTTTTGTTCGACTTCTTTTAATTTGTTCCTCTGTAAAAAAAAATACCGAAGTAAGGTGCGTGCTGTGTCTAACTGTGACTTTCTGAGGGCGTTTAAGACTCTGTGAATGCGAGTAATGTTATTGTTTTATAAAGCAAGAATAGGGTGTATAATCCTGACCTTATTCATACGGTCCTACGTAATCCGCCATTTCCATATTTTTTGTATGTTAAAACACAAAAAATAGTTACAATGACAAGTCTATAATTTCGTATGCATTTGTAAATTATTCTTATTTATGTCAAGACAGTATATGTGAATAATTCAAAAAATAATTTTAAAGAAATTGGAAACATTATTATTGAATATTATCAGAGAGTTTACAGCGGCATCCATTTTTATTTGTACACTTTTCCTTTAGCAAGACCACTTTCTTTATTCTAAGAAAAAATTATTTTATGTAATTTTTTATTCAAATTGCAGTGATGCTGTTGCATTCGCCAATCATTCGGACTTGTCAATAATCGAGAATAAAAGAAAACAACAAATTGAATTTTTTATTCTATTTTAAAATTCCCATTCAGACAGGTGCGACTTTCACCAAAACTCTGAGGTACATTTTCGCAGTACGATCCAGTACGGTCGAGCTATGAGCGCTATCAGCTTTCAGTTGGCTTCCTTTATACTTCACGTAATTGCTACGATATTTTGCTCTCACTTTTTAGCAGTTGCCGTATTTTTTCAAATCAGAAACTCGCCTCCTCCTGCCACCGCAAAACCCCTTCCAAGACCGACTTAATTTAAGTTGTTGGCTTTAATTACATTTTTATGTACATATTTGGTTTACACTTTTTATTCTCAAGAATGTGATATTATCGTTAATTAATTTTAAATCACGAAATGGAAGTAGATAATCACAGTGTGTTCTAGACGGAAAATTTTCGATATAGATAAGTGTCGTTGACCGGATCCTGTCTCGAAAGGCAGCCCGATTTTCCACTAATGAATTAAAATGTATAAAAATACTAGTCTAGAAACATTTTAAGGCTTACTCTGAGACCCATATTATAATAACAATTTCGATTAGTCTTTGCAATTATTATTATTATTGATTTGTGAAGCTTATAATTAAATCGGTTTACTTTTTGAGATTTTCAGTCTTAACATTACTTATAAATATTAAAACGATTTAATGAGAAATCGGAGACACTCATCAGCACGCCATCCCAATCTGTCGTACTGAGTTCTCTCATTTCCCTGAATAAAATTAGAATTCTTAATGATTCCCTACACCCGACTTGGTTTCATATTTATAACTTATAAACGATTTTGAAATCTATCTTTATTTAAATTTTCTAGAATAAAGAGAAAACGAAGCTTGTAGCGGGCGGCGATACTTTAATTATTCATCTACAAGGAACGAATCAACTTTGAGCGGTTCCTTGCAACGTTGGAGAAAAATTTTTCTTAGCCACCTTTCTGTAGACGCTGACCAGAGAAAAAAAGGAAAAGTGAACAAGGGAAGAAATGGTCCCGAAACACAATGCTTCGAGAAATTTGAGATACGCTTTCTCTGGGATTCTATGCTCGCTTAAGATTATTTTTTCGTTTTTCATCTCGATTCAACTCGCGTTTTTCTCAAATTTTTACTACATAGGATTTGGATTAATAATAATAAATTTCAACTCGTTGAAGTCATGACTAACATCTTTAAAAGCATACAAAGTGTAAGAGAGTAATGCACTACAATTTTGTTTTAAATCAACAAGTTGAATAAAATCCATGAAATTTTCGGTGTGAAACGACAAGGTTGTATTCACTCCAAGCTTCCTGATACCAACATTTACAGAAATTTAGAAAATTCGTTGGGCTCGTGTCTGTGATAAATGTAGTTTTCAGTAAATATGAGGAATTAATTTCCACACTCTAAAATTAATGACTTACAATATCTATCTACGGGATTCCAAATTTAGCACGGAGTCGAAACCTTGAATGATCTAGATATCAGAAAATGTCGACAAAAAAAAGCTTAATTGAAACGCATCCTAAAAATTTGGATTTTATGTAAGAAGGAATACATAAACCTGACTGTTAACTCAATACTTTTAATATACTAATGTAACCTTTGGAGGCCAAAGTGTCCTATTTGTGGATAATTACACATGAAAGGAAGAACAGATACACTGATAGGGCGAGAACCAACTGATTGTCGCCCTATCAGTCCGCTCGTCGTGGAAACGTCAATAACGATATTGTTTGTCGTCCGCCTTCCATAATACGATAAGTGGATATATAGATATAATGAAACGACCCGGACCGGGGTTGAAGGTGGAAGTCGACTTTACAGCTATGACGTCGAATCTGAATTCTGTCGGCGCTGCAGAAGGGAATCGATGACAAGCTCGTAAAGTGACGGTTGATCCCTTACCTCCTTCACTTTTAAAAAGAGTTGAAAAGATGAAAGTATATAAGAGGAAGAAAATGCGATTGGATGTCGGTCCTCAGTCGATATGCTAGTGAATATGCTGACTTCAGATTCCCGATGTTAAATTAACCGAATCCCACTGAACAAATATGAAGGGAAGATTGAATTTTATAACTGCAATGTCTACAGGTCATCCTTCTTTTGTCGTATGGAAAACGGTTTTTATTTTTTTATTTTTAATCTTGATCTATCTCATGTTAGATCAAGATTAGAATCGCTAACAATAAAAATCCTTTTAGGTATATTTATTTCTTTAAGAATTTTTGAACCAAATAGTTGTCTAGTTTCGAAACTTATTATTACCAAAAATTTGTAAGAATAGAAAATTGTGTATCAAATAGGACGAACAAATAAGAAAATACGGGCCGCGCCGATCTTATTGACTGTAGTAGGCACTCTCTCCGCACTATGGCACTGATTCGGTCCCATGCTCGGCAGAAACAGCTACCATCGCTATGTAAGAGGTTCGCACACCTACTGCAGTCGCTTGGCAGTCCGCAATTCGTATGCTTTGGGTGCGTATAGCGTGCGTCGGCTGCGGCGGCCACTATAGTATACTATACTATAGTTTACTCTCTCGCTCAGCGAGGCAACCCCGTTTTGCCGAGCATGGGACTGATTCGTTCCCAAGCTGGGAGGCGCGGAGTCACCTAACTATTTTGGAAACAAATGATCTCATACATGGCTATTTGTTTCTAAACACAGTACAAGATAGATGCAATCTGTTTTCCTGCATTCCTAATGGGATATTACAGTTCCATATTTTTTCCGTGTAGAATTGCAGACTTATGCTGACAAAAGTTTATTTTTATCTTCTTTATTTAGAAAATACAACTTTTCTTGAATAATTTTAGATTCAAAGAGGCTTGAAAATAGAATTCTTTCTTATACAATAAAGTCTCTCCTACTTCTGTGGCCTTGAAACATAAGGATTCTTTCATTTAAAGGATAGAGGGGCCGCCACCTCTGCCGCGACCTTTATATTATTTTTTTCAAGCGACTGTCATTGGTTTGCCCGGCCTTATATCGATGCGCCTCCTGTGAGCAACTTTTTCAACTACGCCTGTGTCGAAAAGGTGGGTCAATTTAACATAAATAAATACTATCAATAATGATACAGAGAAATACACAGGACTGTCACTTGAGTAACTCGAGGTGCATTGTGGACAATGAAATATCATTCCGAATGACAATAAATGATTCCGTACTACAATCAGAATTTTTCCACTTCAGTCTGAATAAAATTTTCATTTCTCTGAATTCAACGCAATACTCCAGCTCATTCTGAATAATTCCGCTTCGTACCACGTATAATAATGAAAATTCTATTTCGCCTGACTCCGTGGCAAGGCGCAAATTCATTCAGAATGATTCAGTGCCATTCCAGACTCAGTCCAAATGATTCTGCATCGATCGGAAATAAAATAATTGATACCTATTCAAGGCGAATAATTGCATTAAAATTCTGTTAAAATCATTAAAATTTCTTCATGACTAAATTTAAATTATAGCTAATTTCAAATTCAAGCGAACTAAAATAAGTTCAAGAAAATTATAAGAATTCAATAGAGTTCGAGGAAATATAACAGAATTGTAGAGAATTGTATATAACACAGAGGAATTCATTGAAATTCAGGGTAATTTATTAGAATTCGCAGAATTCAGGAAATGTATGGGAGTTGGAGAGAGTTTTAAAGAATTTAAGCGAAATCAAGCGATTCCTATAGAATACAAAAAATTCAAGAGAAATCAAATAAATTCAAGAAATTGTACAGAATCAGAGTAAGTTTAAGAGAATTTAAAGGGAGCTCAAGCGAATTCGAGAGAATTAAAGTAGAATCTTAGGAATAATTTACTTTGTGGAGTAATCATAAATTACTGAGGATATAATTATTCAAGATTCTAAAGAGGTAAATGAAGGTAGGGAGAAGGAAGAAAATAAGAGAAGTGAAAAAACATATGACGTTGAGTATGCGGAGGACAAATCGGGATAATGAGGATAATAAAAATTTAGTAATAGAACTCAAGTGTGACGAGAACGAAAATAAGTAATATGATGTAAGGGGTGTAAGAGATGAAGTTCATGAGCAAGAAAACAAGGACGTAAATGTGATAACTGAGTTGAAGTATGGGGCAAAAAAATGAAATGAGAAAGATCTTGACAAATGGGTTATCAGCAGAGCAAGCAAGGAAATGCATGTAAAAATGAAGGTGATAAATGAGCGTGTAAAAAATAAGAATAAAGAGTTCAAAATTAAAAATAAGCTAATAAAAAAGATCTTATGATCGATTTAAAACAAAAAGTGCAAATGTAAAAGAGCCGGACTAAAATACTTGAGGAATAGAAGAGTGCGAGAAAGTTAGAAAATAATAGTAGAAGAAAAACTTGGCATATGGAAGAGAGAAATTATGGCAAGAGTTAGAGCAACCATTGTGTCAAGGGATATTTGAATATGGCAGAAAAAGGAATTACAGAGGTAAGAGCTTGCCTAGTAATTGGTAAAAAGAGGTGGTGTGATGTTGAATTTAATTTTTAAAACATACGTAGAATAAGGAACAGGTGTTAAATTTAGTGAAATTAAAAAAAATTGCCAAAAAAATTTGGTCGGTAAGATAAGTTGAAACTAAGAAAACAGGTGAAGGAGCAGAGAGGCGGTGAACCAAGCAGTGCAGCGAGTACCCTGAGCGAATCGAGTATCGTCAGCTATGTAAAAATAACGTGGCAAACGAAAATAGAGAGGAAAAAGAAAGCAGAGAACGATGCAAAAATAAAGAGCGATGCGAGAAAACAGAGCGAAAGAGCTTTAACAGAGGATTAAGCAAAGGTTATGTGATTTTTCAAAACCACGGAGTAGAATAAGGCGACCACACTCCTGTGCTGCCTTTGGAAAATTTGGACACACGGATTCGGACTTAGTTACTTGGCATCGTTCGTAGCGCCTCTTGCGGAAAAGTGTTGCAATACAAGTTTTCCAGATGATGTACACTTTTCGATTAAATGTTGAACATTAGACAATTTTACTAGAAAATATTTGAAATTGCAACATTCCTAATTTAAAGCTTATAAAATGAAACAATTTTATTTTAAATATAAAAATCGCGAATTTCAATAATTTAAGATCACAAGAAAATTTTGAAAATAGGAAAAGTTCAAAAAGTTAAAAAGGAAATATTTTTCAAATACAATTTTGAAAATTCGATCATTTAAACTTCAAAGGTATTGAAACTGTATTACTTGTAATAAAAGCGTTCCAAAGTAATGATGTATTTTATTAGAAAGGAGTTGAAATTGTATTGTTTATAATTAAAAGCGTTTCAAATTTAACAATCTTATTTTGAATTTAAGAATCTTATATTTTATTATTTGGTTGAAAATTTAATAATATTTTTAAAAAGATATCAATTTTGGTTTCAAAATCTTTACAATTCTTATTTTGGTGTTATAAAGTTAACTGGAATCTTCTCTGAATTAAAACTTAACTATTTTTTTAACATTTTTTTGTTTGTTTAATTCATCTGTTTTAGGAGGATCTTCATCTTTCTAGAGTAAAAATGTAACCTTTCGGTTGAAACTTCAAAAAAAATTTTTTAACTTTTTTTATTATAAAATTCACCTGCTTTAGCAGAAAATAGATCTTTCTTGGATAAAACTGCAACTGATTGGTTGAGAATTCAACAATTTTATTAAAAAGTCATAATTTTCTGTTGAAAATTCTACTGTTTAAGTGCCATATATGTGTTTTGAAAAAAGAACTGAAATATTTTATGTATGGAAATTCAACTATTTTTTAAAATTTGTTTTTATTTAATTCAAAAATACATCTGTTTTAAGAAAAGTTTCATCTTTTTTGATAAAAATGCAACTTTTTGTTTGGAAATTAAACTATTATGATATTTTCTTGAAAATTGAGCTATTTCATCAAAAATTTACTTTTTGTTTAAAATTTATAGTTTCGTGTTAAAAAATGAACTAAACTGTTTTCTGGATTAAAGTTCAGGTTATAACTAAAAATTGTCATTTACATTACAAATTGATCTGTTTTAGTACAAAATTTAATATTTTTTGGATAAAAATACAACTATTTGGTAGAGACTTCAACTATATTTTTAAAAATGCATCCTTTTTGGTTGAAAATCTTCGTCTTTTTGGATTGAATATTCACTTTTTTTCGTAGAAACTTATTTTTTTTTAATTCAATTTTTGATGTTTCAGAGTCAACTGGAATCTTTCTTGGATAAACACTCAAATTTTTTGTAATTAAAAATTGTTTTTCTTTAAGAGAAATTTTATATTTTTTAAATAAAAATTCAACTGCTTGGTAAAGAATTCAACATAATATTCAACTTTTTTTACATTTATCTTTTAGACTTAAAACTTTCTCTTTTATAGAAGATATTTCATTTTTTTAAATGAAAACGCAACTTTTTGGTTAAAAGCCATTCCTCTTGGCTAGAGTATTCAACTAATTTATTTGAAAGATTTGGTTAATTTACTTTATTGGTAGATCACTTTTTTGTTCACGATTTATATTTTAAGATACAAATTTAGCTCTTTGTTTGAAAGTTTAATTAGTTTATTGAAAATTAATATTTTTTAATTGAAAATTTAACTATTTTTTATGTTTAAATTAATTTCTTAACAGAAAATGTCACTTTTACATTTTTTAAGATTGATATTTTTTAGTTTGAAGTTTCATTTTTGTTGTATAAAAATGCATCAGTTTCGTGGAAAATTAATTTTTTGCTGAAAAGTCATATTTTTTGTTTAAAAATTCGACATTATCAAAAAAATTTGTCTTCCGATTTGAACGTTCAATTATTTTAATAAAATTTTATCTACTTCTTGACTTAAAAATCTTCATTTGATTTAAATTCGCCTTTTTGGTTTTGATGTTCTTTTTGTAACTATGACACTTTCTAGTTGGAAATTTATTCAGTATTTTTTTAAAAACCCAAATTTTACAGTAGAAAACACATTCTTTTGTTTTAAAATAAAATTAAAAATTTGAAAATTCTAAATTTGTATATGAAATACTGTTTCATTCCGTTTATAAAATATACTATGTTAAAAGTATTACAAGAACTAAATGCTGGTATTTGAATATTAATTATTTGAAATGGAAAATTCGTCCAGGACAAATGAGAGAATTTTGAAAATGTTCGCGGTTTCGTATTTTTCCGCAAGAAGCGCAACGTGCTATGCGCACTAACTGAATTCGAATTCACGCGTCCAAGTTTTCGGGAGTGGGATCGCTTTATAATACCAGGGGTGTTAGTTGAAGTTAGCCGGGTTTTTCAATAAAGAAAACACTTAATCCTCAAGGGAATCTCAAAAAAATTTTATTCAAAGTATTGACCCTTAGATTCTACACATTTTGCCCATCTTTCAGGTAAAAGGTGATAGGTCTGAAAGAAAGGTCTGGAGAGTACGGCGGATGCGATAATATTTCCCAATTCAATGCTTTTAATGCGCTCTTCACCAATTTAGCGGTATGAGACGGTACGTTGTCATGTCGTAGAATAACTTTGCCATGTCTTCGGGCCCATTCCGGCCGTTTTTCGATCAACGCATGATTCAAATTGATAATTTGTTGTCGGTAGCGATCCGTATTTACCGTCTCACCAGGTTTTAATAACTTGAAGTCGACCACACCACACTAGTCCCACCAAACACGGAGCATTGTTTTACGGCCAAAGCGATTCGGCCTTGGAGTCGATGGGCCGACCTCACCAGATGAAAACCATGATTTTTTCCGCTTCGGGTTCTCGAAATAAATCAATTTTTCGTCCCCCGTGACAATTCGATGCAGAAATGATTTCCTTTCGAACCGTTCAAGCAGAATTTCACAAATGGTTTTTCGATTTTCCATATGTCTATCGTTCAGTTGGTGTGGTACCCATTTTCCATACTTTTGGATTTTTCTCATGGTTTTTAATCGTTGGCAACTTGCTCCTCGGGTCACATTTAGTGTTTGTGCCAATTGTTGTTGCCATTGGGTTGGGTCTTCATCCAATAACGCCTGCAATTCCTCATCTTCGAACTTTTTCGCTGCACAAGGATATTCATTGTCTGTTAAAACGAAATCTCCACTTTTAAATTAACGAAACCTTGTCTCACATGTTCTAATCACTGGAGTATGTGCACCATAAGTTTCTACTAGCAATTGATGAGCTTCAACTGCTTTTTTCTTTTGATGAAATAAGAAAAGCAACGAATGCCGCAAATGTGATTTACTTGGAACGAAACTCGATATATTCACGGAGGTAAAAAACTATGATGCTATTATTTTGGCAGAATCGAATTTTGTATTTTCAAAGGTCCATAGAAAAATATGACATGAATCTCTAGCGAATCTATGAGTAAAACCGGCAAACTTCAACTAACACCCCTGGTACTTCGTATTCAAAACATTAATATACGTCTGTATTTGTTTTAGCCTAAGCCTAAAAGTTCTTTCATTCAAATAATAATGACTAGAATCTGCACAATAAACTGATAACTGGGTGAATATGAGTAGACATACGAAGTTATTTCACAATGAATAGTGGTTATGTTTACAAATTGCAGAGGACAGCTTCCTCTACGCTCGTTCAGTTTGCGTAGTATGATTTTCCATTACAGCAAGCAAACAAGGCCCGGACGACCTGCCAGGAAGATTAAGAGGGATGATAGTTGTAAAAGCGCTTTGCGCCAACTTCCACGTGCTTGTTAATGCGACAGGAGCCGTGCTCCAGTAACAGTTCACGTACACGAATTAAAGTACGCATGTGTACACGTGTTTTGTCGACTGGTGCACTCAGCCAATTCCGAAACTTTCCCTGATGATGAGTTAAGGTGTTCCGGAAGCCCAGCGCTAAATACACTGCTTATCCTAATGTATTTGGTTAGTGTTTTAATTCTAAGTTAACATAATTGTGTCACCACTAAGACTTCCGTATGTTCCGAAATATCCACGAAATAACTATAAATCTTATACAAATAGTAACAACATATTTTGAAACAAAAATCTTATCTTATGATGGAATTGAAAAGAATTTATGTCCACTTCCATTTCGAATCATGCAATATTTCAGTAAAAGTCTAGGTCATGATGTCAAAAAGATTTTCTATTTTGATGCATTATTCTAGTGTATTTTTTGAAAAAGCTTAGATATACGAGATTTTTTCTTTATGTTTGACCTGGGAATTTTGGCTTTTTCAATTGATCCTCAACAAAATAAAAGATTTCAAAAATGTCAAAAGGCGGCTTTTTTCTAAAATTCTTGAAAACGGAATTTCTCAAAAATCAAACTTAAAGTTTTAAAGAG
>JAAAKG020187709.1:0-25067 GCA_010014905.2 Druon quercuslanigerum | reverse complement strand
AACTGGAAAAGATTTATTTTCAACCGAATTTTTAACCGAATAGTTAAATTTTCAATAAAAAAACTTTATTTCAAACCTAGACTTTTTTTAACATAATTGAATTTTCAACCAAATAGTTTAATATTTAACTAAGAAACGATTTATTTTAAACGAAAAATGGAATAGCTAAATTTTTTAGTTGAAAAAAAATAATTTTGAACTAAAAAAAAGAATTTTCTACTAAAGTGATGAATAAACAAAACAAAAAAATAATTTTTACGAATTATTTCGACTTTCAATCAAGTAGATTAATTTTTATTGACAAAATTTTTTAACTAATATGATGAGTAATATCGAAAAAGAATTAATTTTTAATTAAATATTTCTAACAACAAAAAACCTAAATTTTCACTAAAAAAGATAAGTTTTGAACCAAAAATAAAATAGTTTAATTCTCAGTTAAAAAAATTAATTTTGATCCAAATAATGTCATTTTTAATAAAACAAAAATTATATTTCTACAAAAATAGAAGAATTTTCAAACCAAAAAAACAAATTTTTAACTGCAAAAGATTAATTTTCAACCGAAAGTGGAATAGTTAAATTTTCAATTAAAAAACTTAATTTTAAACCTAGAATTTTTTTGCAACATAATTTAATTTTTCTACCAATTAGTTTAATATTTAACTAAAAAAAGATTTATTTTAAACTAAAAATGTAATAGTTAATTTTTTTAATTAAAAAAAAATTAATTTTGAGCAAAGTTCAATTGTCTACTAAAGTGATGAATAAACAAAACAAAAAAATTATTTTTAACGAATTAGTTCGACTTTCAATCAAGTAGATCCATTTTTAATCAAATAGTTTTATTTTTGTGAACAAAACTAAATTTTCACTAAAAAAGATAAATTTTTAAACAAAAATAGAATAGTTTAATTCTCAGTTCAAAAAATTAATTTTGATCCAAATAATGTCATTTTTAATAAAACAAAAATTATATTTCTACAAAAATAGAAGAATTTCAAACCAAAAAAAAACAAATTTTCAACTGCAAAAGATTAATTTTCTACCGAAAGTGGAATAGTTAAATTTTCAGTTAAAAAACTTAATTTCAAACCTAGAATTTTTTTAACATAATTAAATTTTTCAAGCAAATAGTTTAATATTTAACTAAAAATGATTGATTTTATCTGAGAAAACGAGTAGTTAAATTTTAAATTAAAAAAAAATAGGTTTTGAACCAAAAAATACATAATTTTCAGCAAAATAGTGCAATTTTTTATTAATTTGAATAATAAACAAACAAAAAAAGTATTGTTATCAAATTAGTATGACTTTTAATAAAGTAGATGAATAATATCGAAAAAAACAATTTGTAATCCAATAGTGTTATTTTTAACAACAGAGCATTAAATTTTCACGAAAATAGATGAATTTTCATATGAAAAATCGTATTTTTAACCAAATTGTTAAATATTCAACTAAAAAAGATCAATTTTCAAACAAAAATGAAATAGTTGAATTTATAATTTAAAAAAGTTAATTTTGAACCAGGAAAAACAAGAATTTTCAACAAAAGAGTCAAATTTTCAACTAAACAGATCAGTTTTTAACTAAATTATTAGATCTTCAACAAAAAATAGCTAGCTATTTTTTTCTATTTTTTTCTATTTAATTCTAGCTAAAGAGTTTAATTTTGAGCTGAAAAAGATGGATTTTGTAACAAAAAATGGAATAGTTTAATTCTAAATTAAAGAAATTAATTTCTGACACGAAAAAAGTATTTTCAACATAATAAATTCATTGCCAATGAAACAGTTTAATTTTTAACTAAAACAGACCAATTTGTTTTGAACTAAAACCATAACGGAATTTTTAAGAAATTAGTTAAATTTTGTATCATAGAAACTAGTTTTCAATAAAATACGTAATTTTTCAACTAAAAAAGAGAATGTTTCAACTAAAAATGGAATATTAAAAAAAATTAGTTGAATTAAAAACGAAATTTCAACATAATAAATTAATTCTTAACCAAATACGTTAGTTTTCTACCAAATAGTTAAATTTTGAATACAAAAGATTCGTTTTCGATCCAAAGTGCAATAGTTAAATTTTCAATTAAAAAAATTAATTTCGAACCTAGAAAAAATGGTTTCAAAATAAGGGAATTTTTCAAACAAATATTTTAATATTTAACTAAAAAGGTTTATTTTAAATGCAAAATAGAATAGTTAAATTTTGAGTTAAAAAAATTATGTTTAACACAAAAAAGTGAAATTTCATGAAAGTAATATCCAATACAAAAAAATGAATTTTTTTAAAACCAGAGATCAGTTTCCCTCTAAAATAACGAATAAACAAAAAAATGAATTTATAAAAAAGTAAACCAAATTACAATCGCGTAGTTAAATTTTTAGTTTTTAAACATTTTCAACTAAAATTACATTTGTTAAGTATCTGTAAATAGTAAATCCAGTGAATATAAGATAGAATATCATCGTGTATTGATACATTTATTTACAATCGTCATGATCACGTCCTTAATATTTAATTTTTTCATTTTCGGTTCCATATATTTAGAAAATTACACTTTTTTTAAAGAAATCTAGCGTGCAAAACATATTTACAAGAGCATAATTTTATATATATGCTTATATTTACAAAAATTAATTTGATAAATTTATACAATTCATTTTTGCACGCAAAGTACTTTGTTAACTAATATAAAATCGAATCTAAATCCGAGTTTTTAGGAATATTTCCGTTGAGTTGTATTCCAAAAGATGAACACATTTTATTCAATAATTTTTAAGAAAGTTTATTTTTATTTTTTATTAGTCGCATAAACTCAGGGTGGCTGCTGGAGCAAGAAATTTGAAATTTTTTTAGACTTGGGATTTTACATATTTTTCGAAAAAGAATAATTAATTATTACTAGTAATTGATAATTTAATTCCTAAAAATTGCTTAAAATATCATACATTTCGTTTCACGTGATACAATTTATTAATTATTAATTTAAAATAAGTTTGATTTTAATATAAAAATTAATTAATGATTTTTTTGTAATTGAACTGAAGTTGCAATGTTAAAAATTGAATACTGATTTTACAATAAATAAAATAAATGAATCTGCAACCAAAGAAAATAAATTTTGTAGTTGAGTTTTCTACCAAAACGATCAGAAAAAATGTCTTAATTTAAAAAGAATAAGCAGTTAAATTCAATTAAAAAAGCTAAATTTTCAACGATTTAATTGAATCCTCAAAAAAAAAAAAATATATTAAGAAGAAAAATGAAATTTTTAACAAAAAAATAAATAAATGAAGAACCTTGCCGCCGAAAATCCCAATCCAGAAAAAATTCAACATAATAAATGACTTTCCAAGCAAATAGTTCAATTTTTAACTGAAAAATATAAACTTTTAGGCAAAAATTTAATTAAAAAATTTAATTTCAAACGTAGAATTTTTTTCAACATAATTGAATTTTTCAACCAAATAGTTCAATATTTAACTGCGAAAAGATTAATTTTAAACGAAAAACGGAAAAGGTAAATTTTTTAATTAAAAAAAAAATGAATTTTAAACCAAACATGATAAATTTTCAGCAAAATTGTTCAATTTTCTACTAAAGTGGCGAACAAAAAAAAATATTTTTAAACTATTAGATCGACTTTCAATCAAGTAAATTAATTTTTTATGAAAGAAATGAATTTTTAACTAATCTGATCACTAATGTCGAAAAAAAATTCATTGGTAATCAAATAGTTATATTTTTAAGAACGAAAAAAACTAATTTTTCACTAAAAAAGATAAATTTTTTACCAAAAATAGAATAGTTTAATTTTTAGTTAAATAAATTAATTTTGATCCAAAAAATGTCATTTTTAATAAAACAAAAAATGTATTTCTACCAAAGTAGAAGAATTTTCAAACCTAAAAACAAATTTTCAAACGCAAAAGATTAATTTTCTACCCAAAGTGGAATAGTTAAATTTTCAGTTAAAAAACTTAATTTCAAACGTAGAATTTTTTTCAACATAATTGAATTTTTAACCAAATAGTTTAATTTCCTACAAAGTAAATAAATTTTGAATACAAAAGATTCATTTAGGATCCAAAGTGCAATAATTAAATTTTTAATCAAAAAAATTAATTTATAACCTAGAAAAATTGTTTCAAAATAATGGAATTTTTTAAACAAATAGTGTAATATTTAACTAAAAAGGTTTATTTTAAATGCAAAATGGAATATTTAAATTTTCAGTTAAAAAGGATTAATTTTGAACCAAATAATGGCATTTTTAATAATTAATTATTAATTATATTTCTGCCAATATAGAAGAATTTTTAAAGTAAAAACACGAAATTTAAACTGAAAGTGTAGTTAAATTAGTGGTTATATAGTTAAATTTTCAATTAAAAAACTTAATTTCAAAGCTAGAATTTTTTTCAACATAATTGAATTTTTCAACCAAATAGTTTAATATTTCACTAAGTAAAGATTTATTTTAAACGAAAAGTGGAATAGTTAAATTTTTTAATTTAAAAAAATTAATTTTGAACCAAAAAAATGAATTTTTAACTAATATGATGAATAATATCGAGAAAAAAATTTATTTTTAATCAAATAGTTATATTTTGAACAGCAAAAAAACTAAATTTTCACAAAAAAAGATAAAATAAAAATAATATCATTTTTAATAAAACAAAAATTATAATTTTATCAAAAAAGAAGAATTCTCAAACCCTAAAAACAAATTTTTAACTGCAAAAGATCAATTTTGAACCAAAAGTGGAATAGTTAAATTTTCATTTAAAAAACTTAATTTCAAACCTAGAATTTTTTTTAACATAATTAAATTTTTCAAGCAAATAGTTTAATACTTAACCAAAAAAGATTGATTTAAAAAAAGAAAAGTAATAGTTAAATTTTTAATTTAAAAAAATTGTTTTTGAACCAAAAAATTATTAATTTTCAGCAAAATAGTTCAATTTTTTACTAAAGTGATGATTAAAGAATTTTTTTTTTTAATTTGGTATGACTCTCAATCAAGTAGATAAATTTTTAATCAATATGATGATTAGGATCCAAAAAAATAAATTTTCAATCAAATAGTGGTATTTTTAACAACAGAGCACTAAATTTTCACGAAAAAAGATGAATTTTCATATAAAAAATACGTATTTTTAACCAAATCGTTAAATATTCAACGAAAAAAGATCAATTTTCAACCGAAAAATGAAATAGTTAAATTTATAATTTAAAAAAATTAATTTTGAACTAGGAAAAAATACGAATTTTCAGCAAAATAGTTAAATTTTCAACTAAATTATTAGATCGTCAACAAAAAAATGTTTTAGCTTAAGAGTTTAATTTTGAACTAAAAAAGATGAATTTTGTAACAAAAAATGAAATAGTTTAATTCTGAATTAAATTAATTAATTTTTGACACGAAAAAAGTATTTTTCAACATAATACATTCATTGTCAATGAAACAGTTTCATTTTCAACTAAAAAATACCAGTTTGTTTTGAACTAAAACCAGAACGGAATTTTCAAGAAATTAGTTAAATTTTGTATCAAAGAAACTAATTTTCAATAAAATACGTAACTTTTCAACTAAAAAAGAGAAATTTTCAACTAAAAATGGAATATTTAAAAAAAATTAGTTTAACTGAAAACGAAATTTCAACATATTAAATTAATTTTCAACCAAATACGTTAGTTTTCTACCAAATAATTAAATTTTGAATACAAAAGATTCATTTTCGATCCAAAGTGCAATAGTTAAATTTTCAATTTAAATAATTAATTTCGAACCTAGAAAAAATGGTTTCAAAATAATGGAATTTTTTAACCAAATATTTTAATATTTTAACTGAAAAGGTTCATTTTAAATGCAAAATGGAATAGTTAAAGTTTCAGTTAAAAAAATTATCTTTAACACAAAAAAAAATTTCCTCAAAGTTATGTTTAATATAAAAAAATGAATTTTTTAAAACCAGAGATCAGTTTTCCGCTAAAATGACGAATGAACAAAAAATGCATTTTTAACAAAGTAATCCAAATGACAATCACGTCGTTATATTTTTAATTTTTTTAATTTTTCAACTAAAAATACATTTGTTAAGTATCTGTAAATAATCAATCCAGTGTATATAAGATAGAATATCATCGTGTATTGATACATTTATTTACAATTGTCATGATCACATCCTTAATATTTCATTTTTTGATTTTCGGTTCCTTATATTTAGAAAATTACATTTTTTCAAAGAAATATAGCGTGCAAAACATATTTACAAGAGCATAATTTTATGAATATTTTTATATTTACAAAAATTAATTTGATAAATTTATACAATCCATTTTTGCGCGCAAAGTACTTTGTTAACTAATATAAAATCGTATCTAGATCGTGTTTTTAGGAATATTTTCCGTTGAGTTCTATTCTGAAAACGTATTTTATTAAATAATTTTTAAGAAAGTTTATTTTTATTTTTTATTGGTCATATAAACTCAGGGTGGCCATTGAAGCAAGAAATTTGAAATTTTTTGAGACCCGGGACTTTACAGATTTTTAGAAGAAAAATAATTAATTATTGATAATAATTAATATTTTTATTCTTAAAAATTACTTAGAATGTCATACATTTCGTTTTGTGTGATACAATTTATTAATTCTTTTTATTTTTGTATCAATTTATTCATTATTATTAATTTAAAATAAGTTTGATTTTAATATAAAAATTAATTCATGATTTTTTAAGTTGAACTGAAGTTGCAGTATTAGAAATTGAACCATTTTTTTTACAGTAAATAAAATGATGAATCTGCCACCAAAGAAAATAAGTTTGGTGGTTGCGCTTTCAATCAAAAAAGATTAATTAAAAAAGGAAAATGTAATAAACAGTTAAATTCAATTAAAAAGGCTAAACTTTCAACGATTTAAGTGAATCCTCAAAAAAATTCTTTTTATGAACAAAAATTATATTTATAAAAAAAAAATAAACAAAGAAACTTGCAGCCGAAAATCCCAATCCAGAAAAAAATTCAACATAATAAATGTCTTTCCAAGCAAATAGTTTAATTTTCAACTAATAAATGTCCATTTTTAAGAAAAATGGAAAAGTTTAATTTTCAGTTTAAAAAATTGATCCGGAACCAAATAAAGGCATTTTTAAAAAAACAAAAATTAAATTTTTGGCAAAAAAATGAACTTGCAACCGACATTTGAATGATTAAATTTACAATAAGTAAAATAAATTTTAAATCCAGAAAAAAATTATTTTCAATATAATAAATGAATTTACAACCAAACAGTTTAATTTTCAACTAAAAAGGATTAATTTTTAACAAAAAATGGAATTGTTTAATTTTCAGTTAAAAAATTGAATTGGGAACCAAATAATGTCAGTTTTAATAAAACAAAAATTATATTTCTACCGAAATACAAAAACTTGAAAATAAAAACACGAATTTTCAACTACAAAAGAATTATTTTCAACCGAAAGTGGAATAGTTTAACTTTCATTAAAAAAAAATTAATTTTGAACCAAATAATGGAATTTTTAATAATTAATTAATAATTATATTTCTACCAATATAAAAGAATTTTAAAAGTAAAAACACGAATTTTCAACTGGAAAAGATTTATTTTCAACCGAATTTTTAACCGAATAGTTAAATTTTCAATAAAAAAACTTTATTTCAAACCAAGACTTTTTTTTTAACATAATTGAATTTTCAACCAAATAATTTAACATTTAACTAAGAAACGATTGATTTTAAACGAAAAATGGAATAGTTAAGTTTTTTAGTTGAAAAAAAAGAATTTTGAACCAAACAAAAATAATTTTCAGCAAAATTGTTCAATTTTCTACTAAAGTGATGAATAAACAAAACAAAAAAATTATTTTTAACGAATTATTTCGACTTTCAATCAAGTAGATTAATTTTTATTG
Organism: Druon quercuslanigerum; assembly: GCA_010014905.2. Taxonomy (NCBI): domain Eukaryota; kingdom Metazoa; phylum Arthropoda; class Insecta; order Hymenoptera; family Cynipidae; genus Druon; species Druon quercuslanigerum. Next base: position 17,118 of record JAAAKG020187709.1, on the reverse strand, counting down.
ACAAAATTTTTTAACTAATATGATGACTAATATCGAAAAAGAATTAATTTTTAATTAAATATATCTAACAACAAAAAACCTAAATTTTCACTAAAAAAGATAAGTTTTGAACCAAAAATACAATAGTTTAATTCTCAGTTAAAAAAATTAATTTTGATCCAAATAATGTCATTTTCAATAAAACAAAAATTATATTTCTACAAAAATAGAAGAACTTTCAAACCAAAAAAAAAAAAAACAAATATTTAACTGCAAAAGATTAATTTTCAACCCAAAGTGGAATAGTTAAATTTTCAATTAAATTAGTTTAATATTTAACTAAAAAAGATTGATTTTAAACGAAAAATTTCATAGTTAAATTTTTTACTCAAAAAAAATTAATTTTGAGCAAAGTTGTTCAATTTTCTACTAAAGTGATGAATAAACAAAACAAAAAAATTATTTTTAACGAATTAGTTCGACTTTCAATCAAGTGGATTATTCTTTTGTGAAAGAAAGAAATTTTTATCTATTATGATGACGAATATTGACAAAAAATCCATTTTTATTCAAATAGTTTTATTTTTAAAAACAAAAAAAAAAACTAAATTTTTACTAAAAATATCAATTTTTATCCAAAAATAGAATAGTTTAATTTTTAGTTTAAAAAATGAATTTTGATTCAAATAATGTCATTTTTAATAAAAAAAAAATGTATTTCTACCAAAGTAGAAGAATTTTCAAACCTGAACACAAATTTTCAAACGCAAAAGATTAATTTTCTACCGAAAGTGGAATAGTTAAATTTCCAATTAAAAAACTTAATTTCAAACCTAGAATTTTTTTTAACATAATTGAATTTTTAACCAAATAGTTTAATTTCCTACAAAGTAAATAAATTTTGAATACAAAAGATTCATTTAGGATCCAAAGTGCAATAATTAAATTTTCAATCAAAAAAATTAATTTCGAACCTAGAAAAAATTGTTTCAAAATAATGGAATTTTTCAAACAAACAGTGTAATATTTAACTAAAAAGGTTTATTTTAAATGAAAAATGTAAAAAATAAATCCAGTGAAAATAAGATAGAATATCATCGTGTATTGATACATTTATTTACAATTGTCATGATCACATCCTTAATATTTCATTTTTTTGATTTTTGGTTCCTTATATTTAGAAAATTACATTTTTTCAAAGAAATCTAGCGTGCAAAACATATTTACAAGAGCATAATTTTATATATATGCTTATATTTACAAAAATTAATTTGATAAATTTATACAATCCATTTTTGCGCGCAAAGTACTTTGTTAACTAATATAAAATCGAATCTAGATCGTGTTTTTAGGAATATTTTCCGTTGAGTTCTATTTCGAAAGATGAACCCATTTTATTAAATAATTTTTAATAAAGTTCATTTTTTTTATTATCGGTCGCATAATCTCAGGGCGGCCAATAGAGCAAGAAATCTGTCAATTTTTAAGACGGAGGATTTAGCAGATTTTTAGAAGAAAAATAATTATTAATTTAATTCTTAAAAATTACTTGAAGTATCATACTATTGGTTTCACGTGATAAAATTTATAAATTCTACTTATTTTCTTATTTATTCATTTTATTAATTTATTAATTTAAAATAAGTTTGAGTTTATTATAAAAATTAATTAATGATTTTATTAAATTAAACTGAAGTTACAGTTTTAAAAATTAAATAATTCAAGTAGTTAAGTCTTTAACCAAACAGATGAATTTTCAACTAAAATTATCAATCTTCAGGGAAAGAAAATAAATTTTTTAGTTGAATTTTCAACCAAAAAAGATAAATTCTCAATGAAAAATGGTAATAGTTGATATTTCAACTAAAAAATATTTTTATTTGAAAATAAAAAAAGTCGAATTCGAACAAAAAAGACCAAAATGAATTTTCAACCAAATAGTTTCATTTTCAACTAAAAAAGATCAATTTTAACCAAAAATTGAACAGTTTAATTTTCAGTAAAAAAAAAAAAAAATTAATTGGGAACCAAATAATGACATTTTTAATCAAACAAAAGTTATACCTTTTTAATTATTTACTTGTTTCGGCCAAAATAGAAGAGTTTTCAAAATAAAAAACACGAATTCAATTCCAGAAAAATAGTTCAATTTTTTACTAAAGTGATGAATAAACAAAAAAAATTATTTTTATCAAATTAGTTTAACTAATATGATGACTAATATCGAAAAAAATCAATTTTTAATGAAACAGATATATTTTTAACAACAACAAAATTAAATTTTCACTTAACAAGATCAGTTTTTAACCAAAAATAAAATAGTTTAATTTTCAGTTAAACAAATTAATTTGGAACCAAATAATGTAATTTTTAATAAAACAAAAATTATATTTCTACCAAAATAGGAGAATTTTCAAACGTAGAAATTTTTTTTTTAACATAACTGAATTTTTTAGGCAAATAGTTTAATATTTAAATAAAAAAAGATTGATTTTAACAAAGAATAGGAGTAGTTACATTTTTAATTTAAAAAAATGAATTTTGAACCAAAAAAATTAATTTTCTGGAAAAAGTTCAATTTTCTACTGCAGTGATAAATAAATAAAACAAAAAAGTTCTTAAAAAAAAATCGACTTTCAATTGAGTATATGAAATTTTAATTTAAAAAAATCAATTTTGAACTAATATGCTGACTAATATTGAGAAAAAATCCATGTTTAATCGAAATTTCCATATAACAAATACGTATTTTTAATCAAATAGTTAAATTTGCAACTAGAAAAGATAAATTTTTGAGGAAACATGGAATAGTTTAATATTCAGTTAAAAAAATTAATTTCGAACCAAATAATGGCATTTTTGATACTAAAATAGAAGAATTTTTAAACCAAAAACACAAGTTTTCAATTGCAAAAGATTAATTTTTAACCGGAAGTGGAATAGTTCAATTTATATATATTTATAATAGTTAAAAAAATTATTTCAAACGTAGAAAAATTTGTTTAACATAATTGAACTTTTTGACCAAATAGATTAATATTTAAAAAAAGGTTTATTGTAAACGAAAAATGAAATAGTTAAATTTTGAGTTTGAAAAATTATATAAAAAAAAAAAAGAAATTTCATCAAAGTAATTCAATTTTTAACCAGAGATCAATTTTTCACTAAAATGAAGAATTAACCTAAAAATGCATTTTTAACAAATTAATCCAAATTTTAATCACGTATTTAAATTTTTAATATAAAAAATTAATAAATGAAAAAATTTATCAAAAAAAATTAATAAATTTTCACAAAAATAGGTGAATTTTCTATAAAAAGGCGTATTTTTAACCAATAAATAGATTTTCAATCAAATAGTTAAATTTTTTTACTAAAAATATCAATTTTCAAGAAAAAATGCATTAGTCGAGTTTTCAGTGAAAAAGTTAATTTTTAACAACAAAAAACAGCAAATAAAGAAAATAATTTAATTTTCAACTAAAGAGATCAATTTTTAAATAAAGTGATAAATCTTTAACCAAAAATGCTTTGTAAAAGTAGTTTAGGTTTTAATCTAGTAGTTTAATTTATAATTAAAAAAAAAATTTTTCAACTAATTTGATGATTTATCAATAGATAGATTATGAAACCAAAATGACGTATTTTCAACTAAATACTAGGATTTTAAACCCAATAGTTAAATTTTTAACTAAAAGGGTAAATTTTCAACTAAAAATGTAATAGTTAAATTTCCAGTTGGAAAAAATATTTTTACAACAGACAAATCAAAATAATTTTCAATATGATAAATTAGTTTTCAACCAAAGAGTTTAATTTTCAACTAAAAAAGATGAATTTTGTATAAAAAAAAACATTATTTTTAACATTATAAATAAATTGGTTGAATAATTAAATAAATTAAAAATAAATAAACCAGATTAATTTTCCACTAAATAAATAAAAAAGAAATAGATAAAAAATAGTTGAATTCTAGTAAAATGAAATTTATTCCAAAAAATCTTTTAATCATCAACCAGAATAAATTAATTTACGATGACCAAATTTAATTTTCAACTAAAAAGACGCATTTTCAAAAAGGAAAAAATGGAATAGCTAAATTTTCCATTAAAAAAATTTATTATAAAACAAAAAACAGGACTTTCCAATCAAAAGAACAAGAACTTTCCACACAAAAGTTAAATTCTCAACTAAAGAGATACATTTTTAACTAAAATGATGAAACTTTAAAGAAAAAAATTAATTTACAGAATTATAAAATTCCCGTTTCTAAACAATTAAGAAATTGTTAAAGACTTGACTAAAAATAATAAATAAAATAATTTTATTTGATGAGCTCATTTATTATGTTATTTAGTATTTTATTATTTATTTATTATTAAACAAATTTTTTAATTGTTTAGATTCGAGAATTTTATAATTTGTAAATTTTCCTTTATCGGCAAATTTATTGTTAATTGTGATTGTTCCATTAAAACAAAAATTTAATTTGTAAGTGAAAGTTTTTAATTTTGATGAATAAATAAAAATTGAATTTTGAAAATTAAGAAATTTATTGATTGCTTCTTCAATTTATAGCATTGAATATAATAGAATAGATTTATATTTTTTTACCAGAAACCTTTGAACTGTTCAATTCATAGAAAATTAAAACTAAAATTTTCGCAGTTTAACAACATTTAAAAATGTATATGTGTAAATTATTGATCCTTCAAATAAAAAATTTTATTAACTTAAAATTTAAAAGTTTAAAATTCAAGAGCTCTATTTTGAGTACTTAAATTCGCAGTTCAGTTTTGATTACTTGAAAAGAAATCAACTCTAAGACCTCTTTCATTCAATTTTTTATTTCAATGACTGCACATTTTTTACCGGGAATTTTTTTCGATTAAAACGGCCACCCTGTAATCTAAATTCAATTATATTAAAATTTTAATACGGAAAACCTCCCTACAGTGGATAATTATTAATTAAAAATACCAATATATGAAAAATAATTAATTTTATTTATTTAAAAGTGAAAAAACTATAATTTTCTTTAATTAAAATTAAAATGAATTATTTTTCTTTCACTTATGCTCTTGATGAATGATTATCCATTGTTTTATTTCTTAAAAGTTAATAGTAATAAAATTAAAGAAAATCCATACAAGCTGGAAAACGATTTCTTTTTTTAAAACTATCGGAAGAATTATAATTTTGTAGAATGTTATAAAATATATAATATAATTTTAGATCATTTGTGATTTAATCGTTAAAATCACATCTATAAAAAGGCATTAGGCGTTCTTTTCAGTCAATCTTAAAAAATTAATTAATTAGTTAAAATTAATTAATTTAATTTAAAGTAGTGTAGTTCTATATAAATTCAATAAAGTTATTAAATATACAACATGGTACAATATTTATCGAATAAAAAAACTTAACAGATCGCTAAACATATTAAGATCGTAAATTATTGACGTAGGGAAATTTCCCTCTGTTTTTGTTTGTACAATTCGTTTTTGGAAATTGTTTCCCTTATTGTCTAATTTAATAAATATATTGCATAAGAATGTTCAGTGACGCGATGAATAATGTTAATGAGTATAAAGATTTTGTACATTTGTACATTTGTCATGGATTGGAAAAAAGATTTTTTTTTTGTTCTTTTCAATTATTATTTTGGTATGATACCACCAATGAAACTACTTAAATAAAAATATAATTGTAAAAATGAAAAGAACTCAGTCGCATTTATATCTAGTTATTTGGGAGCGTTCAATTTAAAGTTTTAAAAAATTCACTTCAAGAGATTCAGTTCTTTTTTCAGATAGAAAAGTTCATTCGGTTACACTTTCCATCGTTTTCATTTTTTTTTTTTGGTTTGTTTAAACTGACTTTTAATATTTATTATTTGCAGGTGAATATTTAATCCAACTGGAGGGGGATAAGAATTTTTTAAATAAAAATAGTGAAATATATATTTTTAAAATCCTTAATGTGGGTACTATATTAAGTTTCTAAGATTTTCAGCAAAAATATTGCACTTTTTAACAAAACAGATGATTTTTTAACTTAAAAGATAAATTTTTAATTAGGACGGTTAATTCTAGACAAAAAAATTTAATTTCCCATAAAATACATGAAATTTTAACCAAGTAGTTGAATTTTCCATTAAAAATGATTATTTTTTAAGGTAAAATATTAAAGTTAAATATTTAGTTAAAAAAATTAATTTCAAACCAAAAAAAGAACAAATTTTTTACAAAATAGTAGAATTATCAACCAAAACCGATTATTAATTAATCAATTAATCAATCAATTATGTTTTGTTAAAAATGCCCTTATTTGGTTCCAAATTAATTTTTTAAAATAATGAAATGAAAATTTTTAAACATACTTAATTAATTAATTAATAATCGGTTTTGGTTGATAATTCTACTATTTTGTAAAAAATTGGTTCTTTTTTTTTGGGTTGGAAATTAATTTTTTTAACTAAATATTTAACTTTTATATTTTAAGTTGAAAAATAATCTCTTTTATTGGGAAATTTGGAATAGTTAACTTTTCAGTTAAAAAAATTAATTTGGAACCAAATAAGAGCATTTTTAACAAAACAAAAATTTAATTTATACAAAAATAAATGATTTTTATACCAAAATAACTACAAAATATTAATTTTCCACAAAGGTAAAAAAATTTTCGACATAATTTAATCTTTCTAGCAAATAGTGTAATATTAAACTAAAAACGATTGATTTTAAAAGAAAAATGTAATAGTTAAACATACAGTTAAAAAATTATTTTTGATAAACAAATGAATATTTAGTCAAATAGTTCAATTTTTAGCCAATGAGATTGATTTTTCATCAAATTGAGGAATAGACAAAAAAACGAATTTTTAACAAAGAAATTTAACTATAAATAAAGTAGTTGAATTTTTAAATTAAAAATGAATTTTCAATAAAATAGACTAATTTTTAAACCAAGAAGACGTATTTTTGACCAAATAAATGGATACTTACACTAAAAAAGATAAATTTTGAAGCAAAAATGGACTAGTTAAATTTAAAAAAAAATTTATTAGTTGATATTTCAACAAACAAATTTTGATTCCGTGAAATATTAAATTTCGACCAAAAGAGATGAATCTTCAAAAACAAAAATTAATTTTTATCAAATTAATTCCTCTTTTAATCAAGTATAACTAATTTTTTTTGTTGTTAAAATTTTATTTCTGTAACTGAAAATTAAATTATTTCATATTTGGTTACAAATTGTTCTTTTTTAGTTAAAAATTCTATTAGGTATTTGTTAGAAATTTCATACATTTTGTTAACATTTTTGTTAGAAAATTAATTAAATAATGAATATGAATTTTCATTGATATTTCGCATTGTTAACCAAAAAAAAAATCGTTAAAGTGAATAAAAATGAGAGCATTTAAAAAAATTGAAAGCCGAATTTAAGGATAATATTAAAAAATATTTAAAAACATTTCAAAATATTTCAAAAATTCTTGAAAAAGAATCTCTAGTTTTTTTTTAATTTTGCAGCATTTAAAAAAATGTACAGATTCCGGGGAAAATTTAAAATGATTGTTCATTTGAAAAAATTAATTTTTAAAGAAAAAATAAAAAGGTTTAGAAACATTTCAAAAGATTTATAAAAATGAGACGACTAAAAAATAAGGCCAAAATAAAACTCTTGATTTCATTCAACCAAAAAATTAATTCTTAACAAATTACTTCTTCTTTAACCAAGTACTTAAATTTGCCAACAAAAAAAGATAAATTCTCAACGAAAACTGTAGTAGTTAATGGTTTAACAAAAAATTTCTTTATTTTAAATCAATAATAGTTGAATTTAACAAAAAAATTTATTTTTAACTGAAATGATGAATCTTTGAACAAAAAAAAAACTAGTTAAATTTTTAAGAAAAAAAACCTAACATAAAAAACTAGTTTTTAACAAAATAGTTACATTTTCAAATAAAAAGATGATTCTGCAACCAAAAACATTAATTTTTTACAAATTAGTTCAAATTTTGACAAAGTGGTTGCATTTTAAACCAAAAAATATAAATTCTCAACAAAAATCTAATTGTTGATGTTTCAACCAAAAAATATTTTAATGCAAAAATAGGCCAATTTTCAAAAAACAAGAAAATGAATATTCAACGCAGTAGTTACAGTTTTAACTAAAAATGTTGAACTAAAAATGCTCTAGTTCAATTTAAAAAAATGTTAAAGCAATGGATTAACTTTTTACCAAAATTGTTGAATTTTGCTCACAAAACATAATTTTGCAAAAAACAGTTGAATTTTAAACAAAAAATAATAATTTTTAATTTAAATTGTTGAATGTTCAACAAAATAATTGACTTTTATTTATTAAAAACTTTTGTTTTTAATTAAAAAATATAACATTTGTACCCACAGAGACGAACTTTTAACCAAGAAACATTTTTCAGTCAAGAAAGAAAAAATGTCAACCAAATTATTGAATTTGCAACAAACAGGTTAATTTTTTATCAAATAGTCGAATTTCAAACCCAAAAGACCAAGTTTCAACATAAAATTTGAATTGTCAACCAAAAAGGATAATAAAAAAAAAATTGTTGCATTTCTATCAAAATAATTAACTTCTCAACCAAATAATAAAATTTCTAATAAAAAATGATGAATTATCTACCAAAAATATAATAGTAGACTATTTCACTAAAAAGAATGATCTCAACAAACAATAGTTTGATTTTCTTCTTGAAAATCTGAAAACTGAGGCTAGTTTTAATAAAAAAATAAATCAAAAAGGATGGAAAGTTTAACTGGATGAACTTTTTTTACAGATTAAATGTCTAAATGGTTAAAAATTTGAGCGCCGTATACCTGTTTGCTCTACCCCCACTACCAATTTCCCCTTGCGCCGCAAGGTTGGGAAAATTTACTTTTTTGGTTCAAAATAACGCACAGCCAACACAATTTACCGATTTGTTCAGAAAAACGTTAAAAAACTGATAAGATTTATAAGAGAGCTGTAGGGTCTGCTTTTTAAATTAGGCTTAAAATTTTTTATAAATAAACAAATATGTCGAAAAAAGGGCTTTTTTCTGTTTGAGACTTCGGGTGCTCGTTAAAAACACGAAAATTGTTTAACTCTTCTAAGTTTTATAGTAACATTAGTTAAAGAGGTTAAGAGGTTGTTAACAAAACAAATTTTGTTCTTTAAAAGTGAATAAAATTGAGAGCATTTGAACAAATTTGAAGCCGAATTTAAGGATAATATTAAAAAATATTTCAAAACATTTTAAAATAGTTCCAAAACTCTTGAAAAAGAATCTCTAGTTTTTTAAATTAATTTTTTCAATTTTTCAATTATAAAGTGAACAAAAAAAATTTTATAAACAAATTATTCGTTGAAAGAAGTTTTTCTACGATTTTTATAATTTTACGTTTTCTTAAGTTATATTGGAAGAAATTTGGATAAAAACAATACAATGATAAATAAATTTCTTCTTGAGATTATTTGTGTTAATATTATATACAAAGTTAATAAACAAATTCAGTAATCAGGCATTTTTCGCTAGAAAAATTCGTTTTTTTCGATGTCAATTATTTTTAATTAGAAGCTTTATGAAGATTTTAGAAATCTTCTAATTTGTAATTAAATTGATGATTTTTTAATACAAATTTAATAAACAAATGCATTATTAGGACCTTTGTTGGCAGAAAAATTAGTTTTTTTCAATGCGAATCTTTTCAGTTGGGTACTTCATGACAATTTCAGCAACATTCATAATAAGTTGATAAATTTTATAATTTATTTTAATAAATATAATTAAAAAATGCATTATTGGGGCATATGTCGATGGAAAAATTCTTTTTATTGGAGACTTCTTGATTAAGCATTTCATAAGCAATTAAGAAAAATTCATGATTCGTTTATAAATTTTATGATTAAAAAAAGAAATTTATAAAAAAAATGTATCAATCAAGCATTTTTAGACAGAAAACTTTCTTTTTTTCGATGTCAACTGTTTTAATTAGGACTTAATTTCAGCAAATTTAATTATTTTTTGTTCAATTTTATGATTTTTTTGTACAAACTTAATTTAAAAATGCATTATTAGGGCATCTGTCAACGGAAAATTTGTTTTTTTTTATTTCAGACTTTTTAATTAGGATCTTCATAATAAATTTAGCAATATTCATGATAATTTCAAAATTTTTATAATTTTTTAAAACAAATTTAACAAACAAATGCATTATTCATGTGTTTGTCGACAGAAAAATTCGTTTTTTTTTTCGATGTTAACTTTTTTAATTAGGAAATTCATGATAATTTCCGCAAACTTCATAAATTTTTTAACAATTTCACGATTTTTAACACAAATTTAATAAAAAAAAATGCATTATTGGGGCATCTGTCGACGGAAAAATTCTTTTTATTCGATGTCAGACTTTTTGATTGTGATCTTTGTGAAAAATGCATTAAAATTTATGATTATTTGATAAATTTTATGATTTTTTAAAACAAATTTATTTTAAAAATGCATTAATCAGGGATGAATGAGCAAAAAAATTCGTTTTTTTGTGTCTTTTTTTTAATTAGGAAATTTATGATAATTTCAGCAAAGTTCATATTTTGTTGATTAATTTCAAGATTTTCTTAAACAAATTTAATAAACAAATGCATTACTCAGGTATATTTTGACATAAAAATTAGTTTTTTTTTGTCAATGTGAGTCCCGTTGGGAACGTAATGACATATTCAGCAAATTTCAAAAAAAATTTATCAATCTCATGATTTTTTATAACAAATTTAATAAACAAATGCATTATTTGGGCATTTTTTTGCAGAAACAATATTTTTCTTTGATGCTAGTCGATTCAGATGGGAAATTCATGACAATTTTAGCAACATTTATAATTAGTTGCTAAATTTCATGATTTTTTAAGCAAATTTAATTAAAAAATGCATGATTCAGGCATTTCTGGACAGAAACAATCGTTTTTTCTCGATTTTAACATTTTTAATCAGGAACTAATTCATAATTTCAACAAATTTTATAATTTTTATTATCAATTTTACGATTTTTTTAATACAAATTTAATAAACAAATGCATTATTAGAGCATCTGTGGATGGAAAAATGTTTTTTTTTTATCTCAGTATTTTTAATTAGTAAATTAATAATAATTTCATTAACACTCATACTTAGTTCACAAATTTTATGTTTTAATCCAATTCAATATACATATAAACACTAATTAATGCAATTATTAATTAACTTTGTTCAAAAAGAATCATAAGATTAATTAAAAAATTATGAATTTTGCTAAAATTCATAAAATTGGTATCGAAAAAAACGAATTTTTCTGTCGGAAAATGCCTGATTAATACATTTGTATATTAAATTTGTTTATAAAATTAACAATAATAATCTCAAGAAGAAATTTCTTCATCATATTGTTTTTATCCAAATTTCTTGCACTATCACTTAAAAAGTGTAGAATTATATTAACTGGTAGAAAAAATTCTTTCAACAAATAATTTGTTTATAAAATTTTTTTGTTTGCTGTATAATATTTAAAAATCTTTAACTAATGTTACTCTCTGAAACTTAGTCATTTTTAAACAATTTCCTGTTATGGACGAGCACCGGGAACGTCAAATAGAAAAAATGTGATTTTTTTTCGTTATTTTTGTTTATTTATACCAAAATTGAAAGCCTGATTTAAAAATGAGGCTCGGCAACTCTCTTCAAAATCTAATCAGTTTTATTTTTCAATATTTTTGGTCCAAATCGGTCATTATTTGTGGTCTGTACGTTACTTTGAACCTAAAAAGTAATTTTCATCACACTTTGGGGCGTGAGGGGAAATTGGTAGTGGGGGTAGAGCAAACAGGTATACGGCGCTCAAATGGGCTTCGCCCACGGCGTGATATTCGAACGCCCCCTGTTCGTAATTATTGTCAAAGAGTCTTTGATTTTAGAATTCTAGGATCCATTTACTCCAACAGCATTCGTTATTATATTCGTATTTCCTCTCCGGGTGTTTGCTGAAGTAAATTTAACAACGCGTTATTTATTACTAAAGGGATTTTCGCCTTCTGCAAACTAGACGGAGTTTTTTGCAGTTTTGCTAAAACGGGAGTTCCTAAGTTTGTTGCTCTCGTCAAATTTTCTTGACTGGGAGTTTTCACAGGAAGGGAACTTTGTGAATTAATTAAAGAAGAACTCGGCCTAGTTGGAGCTGCCAGGCTCATATCGGAACCTAATGAGCTGCTTTTTGCCTCTAAACTTGTCTCTGAACCCTTCACCGACCCTCTTTCGGCTCTTCTTCTTTGTTTACGAAAGTCACTGAAAAAAGTTAAGGATCCTCTGCCATTCACAGAAACTTTCACGGGAATGTTTCTTAATTTTTGGTTGTCCAAAGACCTGGACTTTTCTTCTACGCTTGTAATGGAAGCCCTTCGGCATTCTGGAAGATTTAAACTAGTTACAGAGAGTCTTTTTTTGCGTAGTTTCGTTTCGAAATCTTGATTTGGAATTTTATTTTCCAGATTTTGATTTTCAGGGATGGGTGTTTCCGTTTCCTCCAGGTCGGAAATTTCGGTTAGACTTGAGTCTTTTCTCTCGGTTGTAGGAGCAGATTTTGGAACTTCGTATCCACTTGTGAGACTTTCCGGGGCGATTGATGAATCCTCGCCGTCTGATAATAATTCTAAATACTTCGGCATATCGCAATTTTGCACCGGTGTTGGGGTTGGGGTTGTGCTTTCTTGAGCTAAGGGTTGCAAATCTCGACTTCCTTCTGAGCTACTCGACTTGCAAGAATTTCCTGTGTAAGAGAAAAATATTAGTCAATTTCTGAGTTTAAAATGATAAAAGCTATAAATTAAACATTTTTTAAAATAAATTTTTTCTGAAAAAGATCTTCTCTGTAGCTCCACTGGGAATTGAACCATAGAACTTCCGATTACGGAGCGCTTGAGATCTTTTCCAGAAAAAATTTAATTTTAGAAATATTAGTATCATGCATTATTTTTTATACCATTAAATATTAGGGCGTAGCGTAAAATGCAAATTTCAGAAAATTTCCTGCTTTGAGTTAGAACTGAAATAATAGATCCCAATAAGAAAATCCAACTATTTTTCATTCAAATTTTATTTTTAAATTAAAAAGTTTACCGATTATGTTTTTGGTCAGGAATCGAGCGCCCTTCTCGGTAAAACTGAGGGGCAGGCCCTTGGCTGATAAATATCGAAATTTAAAAATGTAATTTTTGAAGAATGTAGGTACTCTAATAGGAAATTAGATTGCGCTTTTTTTCTAGTACGAAAAAGTTGTATCAAATATAGATTTCAAGATAACCATAATAATGTTGTTTTCCATAAAATTGTTTTCTAGGCCAATGCAAATGCAATCCCTTATAATCTTCGATCGCTTCGTTTATCGAGCGAAGTTTAAGCAAATATAAACTTCCTGTGGAGAAGTTGTTCAGAAAAATATAAAAAAGTTTATGTGAAAACAGTTTATAAAAAAACCGAGTAGGTAAAAAACTGCGATTGCAAAACTTGGAGCGCGCGACTCGTAAAAATCAGTGTCTCTTAGACGGCCTAGAAGAGTTTAGTTTGCGCGCTCCAAGTTTTGCAGTCGCAGTTTTTTACCTATTTAATTTTTTGAAACAAGGTTTTCACATAAAACTTTTTTATAGTTTTCTGAACAACTTCTTCAAAGGAAGTTTTCATTTGCTCAAACTTCGCTCGATAAACGAAGCGATCGAACTCTTTTGCAAAAGCAAAAAAGATGCGCCATATAATTTTTTATAAGAATGCATTCTTCAAAAATCAAAATTTTAAATTTCGATTTTTAGTTGCCAGGGGTTACCGTTCTGGAATTAAGGCACTCAATTCATCTGTTTTATTTAAAAACTGTAATATTTGGTTGAATTTTTTTTTAATTCAACTGTTTTGGTTACATCTTTCGGTAGACAAATCATCTTTGTTTTCGCGTTAACTTTTTAAATTTCAAATTCTGCTATAATATTTTAGTTTTAAAATTAATCTTCTTCGTCTTCTTTTTCTCTAAAAATTTAATTGTTTTATTGAACATTTATCTTTTTGGATAGAAAATTCCTTAAGTTAAAACTTAATTATTTTTTATTGATACCTTTACTACTATATTTTTGGTTCAGAATCCATCGCTTAGGTTAAAGATTGAATTATTTTTTAAAAGGTTATCTTTTTTGATTAAAGATTTTTTTCTTTTGTTGAAAACTTAATTATTTGGTTGCAAGTAACTTTTTATTTAAAATTGAATTGTTTGATAGAAAATTTGTTTTTTTAGCTTGAAAATTCTACGATTTGGTTGGCATTTTTATTTTTCATTTAACTGAAAACATTTTCTTAGTTGCGATTATTTTGTAAAAATTTGTCATTTTCGATTTTATGTAATTGTTTTTGATTGAAAAAATATCTTATTTAGTTAAAAATGTAACATTTTTGTTAAAAATGTATTTTATTAAAAATGTAATTTTTAGGTAAAGAATTATCTTTTTGGTCCTATGACTAAAAATTAAATTATTTCATATTATGTTAAAAATTCGTTTTCGTGAGTTCAAAATTTAACAATTTGGTTAACATTATATTATATATATTTTTGACATTTTTATTGAATTATAAGGAAGAAAATTTTGTTTTTTAATATTTTTCTGAGTTGTTATTTCATTTAATCTTTTAAATTCAATATAAAATATAAATAAAACTGTTTTTGAGTCAAGTAAAGTTTTGAAGCTTTTTAAAAATTTGTTTAAACGTAAAGAAAAGTTTTAATAAATTTTTGTGATTTTGCAAAATTTAAGAAAAAAAGTCAGGAAAATGCGAATCATTTTAAAAGGTTTCTAAAGATTAGACGACTAAAAAATTCCGCAATAATAAAATTTTTGAAATTCGGAAATTGTAAAAAAGATAATATTCTAAACAGAAAAATGTTGAAATGTTAAAATTGCCGATAATTAAACATTTCCAAATCGAAAAATTCTGGAATAATAAAATTCCCGACGGTTTATAGTTTAACCAAATTTAAAAATTCTCAAATATAAATAATTATTGATTATTTATTGCTTAAACCATTTTTAGTTATAATTTAAAGATAGTTCACGTAATAAATATTAAAAATAAAAAAATGTTTACCAAATAGAAGTACTTTATTTGCTTTATTATTTCATTGCTTAACAATTTTTTTAATAATTAAATTCGGGAATTAATTTGTGTTTGCAGTTTTAATTTTAGTCAGTTTAAAATATATTTAAGAGTTTTTAAATTTTAGAAGAGCAAAAAAATATTTAAATACTTTGAAAGACTTCAGAAAATTTATAAAATATTTTTAAGTTTCTTGCAAACTTCCATGACTCCTAAATATCTTTTAAACTGACATGAATTTTTCCTAAAATTTGGTCCTAAAAAACCCTAAAAAACAAATAAAAAATATTTCCTAAATTTGTATTTTACGCAACACCCTGCTAAATAATTTTTTATTGTTATAATCCATTATATTTGATTATTCCCTACCTGTGTTATAATATCGATTTTCTTCAGCAAAGTAAGCCATGTTAAAGACGCCTGCAAGCACGAGCCATGCAATGATAATTAATTGAATGAATTAATGAGTTGAATAAAAAATTTCCGAAAAAATAGAATCTGATTGATTAATTATTATTAAGACTTTTATATCTTGATGCACTATGAATAATGAATTTTAATGTTAGTTTGATGCTCTTGCAGAACATGCTTCTTTGAAAACATTTCCAGGATATCATTCATTCTTATCATAAAAATGAATCGTGCACTTTCATTTTGCAAGTTCCTCTAGCTCGTTAAAAAAGTTTTTTTTATTACTGAGCAAGCATTTTTTTAATATAGAATTTAGGTATTTTTTAAGGAAAGAATGATTAGTGACACTGACCTCGCCTCGCCAAGTAATGTCCAGGATGGACTTGATTCAATATCCTATCTTCAGTCGTGTTTCTCAAAACAATGATCTGTTCAAGACATGCCTTAAAACTTGGTCTATTATCTGCTGAACTCCAACAACTTAACATTAATTGATGCAAATTATTTGGACAATTAAGTGGTTTTGGCAATCTCCCACCAGCTCTCACATGATGTAAAACTTCAAGATTTGTCCTAGCTGGATAGGGTTGTTGTCCTAATGATGTTATTTCCCACATCAGGATACCAAATGCCCAGACATCACTTTGAG
The DNA here is from genome assembly GCA_010014905.2 of Druon quercuslanigerum. Taxonomy (NCBI): domain Eukaryota; kingdom Metazoa; phylum Arthropoda; class Insecta; order Hymenoptera; family Cynipidae; genus Druon; species Druon quercuslanigerum. The sequence continues at coordinate 890 of JAAAKG020187709.1, read as the reverse complement.
ATGTAAAAACTCCATCTACCAATGATTCTGGGGCCATCCAACGAACTGGCAATAGTCCTTCGCCTTCCTGCATTAATTCCAAAAATACAAGTGTTGACGTGAGAATAGTAAAAACTGTGTTTTTCGTGGACAGTTAATTTGATATTTATAAAAGTAAGTGATTTTCTATTAAATAACTTCTTCGTACGTCTGGCTATGAACCTGCGTCGCATGCATTATATGAGATTACGCAGCATTGCGTGCTTCCTCATTTAAGGTGTTGACATGCAGTGTTTCGGTGAAAATAGTGATGTTTTTTTTATACTACTGTCTTCAAATTGTTTAAGCAAGCGAGACAAAGAGGTGATTCAGTTTCTGACACGATTATTCAAGAGAAAGCTCTTTTTTTAAACGAGATGCTCAACGGCCCGGAAACGTTTTAGTAAATGTAAGCAGAAAACACATTTATTTTAATGAGGAACACCAAAATTTCTTCCCCATTTTCGCTTTTTTACCGCGCAGTAAAATCTATCGGAAACGGTTGATGCGCCCCTGACTGAGAGCCTAGATTTTATGTTACAGTGAAAACTCGCCATTTGAAAGCCCGCCTATTTGAAGACCCCCATACACGGTTATTTCAAATTGTACAGTTCCGTCAACTCTCACCACCGGTCCTTGTACGCTCTCCTTCGCGTCAGTGGCTGGCCAATTAAAAAGAGGCCTGAAGAGCGGGAAGCCATCCTTGGTTTGAATTAAGTAAATGCTTATCGATTTAAAATAGAGCAGCGCTTTTCAGTACATACGTCGTATTCTTCTTCCCCTCTAATCTTATACCCTTTATGACAATATTTCTTTTTCTTTCTGCCCTCTCTTTTTTTCTATTCTTTGCTCTATTATCCTAAGCCTTTCCT
>JAAAKG020187698.1:0-25067 GCA_010014905.2 Druon quercuslanigerum | reverse complement strand
TCGGTTTTTTATGTAAGTGGTATGGAATGGAAGTCATGTAAACCCTTAGGGGACACATTATGAATAAAGAAGAATAAGTGAATTTTAACCCTTAAATGGCAAAGGTAGGTCACTCGTGCCTCGGCAAAAGATGCTTCGTTTGCTAGCATGTAGAGAAGGGCGGAGGGAAGCCCCAGACCATACCGTAAAAATGGTTTCGTCACTTAAGTTCGTAAACAGCAGTCGTAAGAGACAATCGAAATTTCAAGAAGGCACGACTGACCCAGTCTTACCATTAACGTTGACTTAAAGTGCAAGCCAGCATAACTATTCTGCGGAATAAATAAGTGCCAGGACTTTGCGCATACCATAGACAGAGGACATTTAACTAGCAGTAAATTCTTTCGTAATTGGAAAATAGATATCATTCATTGTTTAGAGTTTGGCATGCCATTAAATACTTTAAATTACGCTATAAAGAGGAATTAGATATCTCTCAATATTTCCGCATTTCACATATGGAGTCAGATTGAGCCAAATATATACCGGGATAAAATCCAGCCAGTATACAAGTAGGTATGCTAAAAAAGTGCCCAGATTTGGTACATAGCACAGATCGAGAGCACTTAATTGGCTCTATATTGCCACATCAAGCAGAATTTTCGTCACTGGTATTTTCCCAGTTTCTCATACCGGAGTCAGCTCCAGCTAGCGTTAATATTCAGTTTGGTAAAAATAAGTGCCATGATTTTTTGCATAGCACAAATCCCTCGCAATGGATAATTTTATGTAATTAATATTTTCCGAGTTACATGTACCGGATTCAGCTGAAGAAAGGATTACAACTGGATTTTCTTCGTTTAATTGCGAACCCGGATTTCATATATAGCACAGATGGAGAGCAGTTAATTGGCATGAAGCTCCAGCCAGCAATACTACTCGGCTCGGTAAAGGAAATTGTAAGGATTTTCTGGTCCAGCATAGATCCAGAGCACCTAATTGACACTGAACTCTCGCCAAAAAACCAGAATTTAATATCGCCAATATTTTCCGAGGTTCGTATACCGGAGTTATCTAAGCACGTTGTTACTAATAGATTTTACCAAAAATATGAGTACCCAAATTTCCTTCATAGCACACATGCAGAGGAGTTTATTGTCATGAAGTTTCCGCGGACATAAAATTTAAATATTACTAACAGGTTTCGAATTTTACATATCGAAGTCAGCTCTAGCCAGCATTACTGCTAGTTATAGAAAAATGAGGTCGAATTATATGCATATAATTGACCGATAACACTTAAATGTCTGCAAATTCCTTTGTGAAACAGAAGTACATATCACTTATTTGATCTTAAATTTCACATAGCGAAGTCACCTCCAGCCTGTATTATTACTCGGTTTACAGATGCCTCGCAAAGGATAATTTTATGTAATTAATATTTTCCGGGTTTCATGTACCGGATTCAGCTGAAGAAAGTATTACAACTGGGCTTTCATCGAATAATAGCGACCCCGAATTTCCTATATAGCACAGATGGAGAGCAGTTAATTGGCATGAAGTTCCTGTGTGAAAGGGAATATAGTCGTATCACTCATTGTTTCCAAATTTCACATACTGGAGTGAGCTCTAGCCAACATTACTGCTCGGTTTGGTAAAGCAAAGTGTCAGGATTTTGTGCATAGCACAGATCGAGGGCATTTAACTAAATTCTCTCGAAAATGAGAATTTTATATCACTAATATTTTCTGAGCTTCGTGTACTACCTAAATCAACTGAAGACAGTAGTACTACTCGGGTTAAAAAAAAATAAAAGTGCCCGGATTGCTTACATAGCACACATGATGAGCAGCTAATTGGCATGAAGTTTCTGTGTTAAGGAGCATTAAATATTACTCATGATTTCCCCGATTCATATGCCGGAGTCAACTCCAGCGAGGATTACTACTGTATTTTGTAACCAAATCTTATGATTTTGAACCATAGGTAATGAAGTCAATAAAGGATAAACAATGTAAATGTAAACGTCGTTTATTTAACCTAAACTTACACCAAACATAATATGAACAATAGTTCACAAAATTTTTTCTTCGGTCTTACGATCAAGTTTAAGAAATAAAAAGACAAGGAAATCCGAGTCAATAATTTAATCAAAATATAAAAATTCTTCCAACACCTCGCGACGTTTCGACCTTACCTGTCGGTCATCTTCAGGCTATACCTGATACAAAAATTATTATAAAAAAATTAGCTAATTTAAAAAAAATTAACATTGTTGTTGAAAAATGTATTTAAAGAAAAGTCAAATTACCTTATATACGAATTCCTGCAACACAACATAATTGTTCAATAAAAGTGAAATAGTTTTAAACAATTTTCGAATACACATAATTGTTTTATAATAGGGAAAAATCTCCATAAAAGAAAGGAGGCTCCCAATAATTGAAGTTACATTTAAAAAAAACACTTGAAACGAAACCAGTGATATTTAAACGACGGACGATCAGGTAATGGTGACAGGTTTTATTATAATTATCTAACCATTTGTTTTCTTTATTGGAACTATTGTAAATCTCGTTAAATCTTTCTTTGTTCACACTTTATATCAAAGGTAGTGGATAATTATTTTGTTGTAATGTAATTTTTAATTCTTTTAAATTTTCTTCTCTAAAAATGAAATCACTTAGTTTTATACATCTATCTACTAGTCTTTTTATTAATCGAATTTTTTGGTTAAACTGATGGTGTGAATTATAATTGAAATATTGCCCTGACCATGAAGGTTTTTTGTACCAATTGGTAATTGAACTTCCATTTTCAGTTTTTTTAATTGATATATCCAAATAATTTGAAGTGTTATTGTTTTCTAATTCAAAAGTGAATTGTAAGGATTCTTCTAACTATAGTGAGTATGTCATCCACATACCCTGTGTAAAAAAGTGGTTTAAAAGTTAAATTCGATAATGCTATATTTTCTAAATCCTCTAAAACGAGATTGGAGGCAACTGGAGATAGGGGAAAACCCATAGGAAAACCTGATATTTGCTTATAAAACTTTTGGTTAAAAGAGAAAACAGTATTATTAAAAACTGTTCTAACAGCTATTAAAATTTCAGAATTTGACATTTTTGTTAAATTTTTATAAACTTGTAATTTTTCATCTCTACAATCAGAAAGTAAATCTAACGGAATATTATCGAACATAGAAACAACATCTAAAGATAATAATGAGTGGGTAATGGGTACATGAATATAAAATATCAAATTCTGAAATTTTAATAGCTGTTAGAACAGTTTTTAATAATACTGTTTTCTCTTTTAACCAAAAATTTTATAAGCAAATATCAGGTTGTCATATGGTTTCTCCCTATTTTCAGTTGCCTGCAATCTCGTTTTAGAGGATTTAGAAAATAGAGCATTATTGAAATTAACTTTTAAACCACTTTTTTCAACACAAGGTATGTGGACGACATATTCACTATAGTTCCCACTGACAAAATTCAAGAATTATTTAACACATTCAATAGTATAGAAAAATCCTTACAATTCACTTTCGAATTAGAAAACAATAAGACTTTAAATTATTGGGATATATCAGTTAAAAAAACTGAAAATGGAAGTTTAATTACCAATTGGTACAAGAAACCTTCATGGTCAGTGCAATATTTAAATTATAATTCGCACCATCAGTTTAACCAAAAAATTGGATTAATAAAAGGACTAGTAGATAGATGTATAAAACTAAGTGAATATTAATGCATATTTTAGAAATAATCACAAATTAGAAAATTGTACTGTATTTTGTTCTTTAAGTATTTTTCATTTGACTTGAATATGTTCTTGAACACATTTGAAAAGTTGGAGTATTAATAAGAGCAACAACAGGTCGCATAAGACAATTCGTTTTATGTATCTTTGGTAGACCATATATTCTGAGTTAGTATCGTAAACCAAAATTTCCTTACGCTCTATTTTATCTCACAAATAACTATTCGTTCTTTACAAGTCGAATAATTTAAAAGTTTTTCTTTTTAATTCAATTTCAGGATTAATGTCTAACTTTTCATATACTATGATATCATCTAGTAAATTGTTCATTTTATTAATATAAGAATTATTATTAAGAACGTTGCCGTTATCTGCAAGGCATATAAGTAATTGTTTGTTTAATTCAATAAATAATTTGTTTAAATATTCTTAGTAAACATTCTATCGACATGTGAAATTTTCTTACTGTTGAAAAAATGTGGAGAAGAATTTAGGATTGTATGTCTAAGCACATCTCTATCCTCTGAATTTTCAATTAGTCCAATGTTAGATTCCACATCTTCAACAAAATGGAACACAATATTACGTTTACGTTTGTCTTGTCTGGAATCATAATATTAATAATACTGATGATCCATGGGTCATTACAATCTTCATTTTTGTTTTCTTTTCTTAATGTTTGTTAATGTTTATCTGTTCAAAACTACTATTTTGAACTAAATTTTCAAACCTTTTATTATAACCTTGTTCTTGCTTTAAATTATTTAAATAAAATATTAAGAATAAATATAAAAATAAAATAAAAGTAAAATATTAGTATAAATATGAGAAGGTAAAAAATCTCTTAACTTGATCTCAACATTATTCAGAATATTTTTGAGAAATTCTAAATTACAGTTTAAATCTTTAATCTCGTCATTCAATAGCCGACGATCTAAAGAATCTAGCGTAAAGTTAACATGATTCTTAGCAGAGAAACTAAATAAACGTAAATTCCTAATATTATTAGTAGCATTGGTAATATTTTATGGCATTAAGCCATGATTTCTCCATTTCACTAAGAATAGTGCTGTGGCTTTATATTGTTTAATTTTTCTGTTTAAATTAATAAAATTCGTAACTTCAATTAAACAATCTGTTTATTTTAGAGCTAAAAACTTTAAAAAAAGTAATCAATTGTCTGAAGAACGTCAATTTCTTCCAACAAAACTACTACAATTCATATTTATCTGTAACAACAGCCTTGGCACCGTCGGCAAGTAATTTTTGTCAAGCGACGTACATTGGCTGCCCCGTCCTCGTATCGATAAGGAAGCTGTAAGCAACTGTCAAATGAGCATGTGCCAAAAAGCGCCATGTATATTTTAAATCAACAAATACTATCAATAATTGTGCAGATAAATACACCCAAATCTAAGTGTAGTAAATGTGGTTTAATTATTCCTGAAACTGCTGACCCATGCTGCCTCTCAGCACAAGGGGCGAAAGACTGCTGTCACTCTTGTCTGAAATACGCCAGCAACGTAGCTAAAAGACGGAGTGCGTGGGGACTCACATGAGCAAATTGTGTTTGGTCGGCGTCAAGCATTCAAGTGTTTTCTCAGTGTTTTTGTTTACGTGTGACAATTTTCCAACTAAAAACCAATATAATAGAATAAAAAAGGGCTTAAATATTTCGCGGAATAGGGATTTTTATAGCATATTGTATCGCGGAGATATGCTATGCTAGGTGAAAATGTCAGGCATCAGGAAGGTTGTACATTGCATTGCAACACTGTACAGACCGTTTGGAAAAAATCTTCTTACTGTAAAGGTAAGATATGAATGTCTAAATATTGATATTTTCAAGTGTAGAATGCATTTGCGCAATTCTGTATTTTTCATCCTTCTAACAATTGAAGACCTTTTAGTTTCAAGAAATACAATCCACTTTCCGAAATTTAAGGTTAGAGTGCATTCTAATACGCGCATTACGCGCGCGTAACCCACTACAGCACATACAAGGACCGTGGTGGGAGGTGCCGAAACTGTCGTTTTTTGTATTTAAAGTATTTATATCAATGGTGTGACTAGAAAAAAGGTTACTATCTATTTTTATGATTGTCCTATAGAGTGTATTAAAGCAGTGTGCGGTACGAGCCTGCTGTCCGACTTCTTCTCCCGTAATTCTGTTTATAATAATTAAGCTCATTACCGAGAACCTCGATTTTAGAATGTGAAGAATTTAATAGGGAGAGTGTAGATAATATAATATGCTGAGTCACCTGGAGTCGTAAGCTTTGCTTCAGCCACCATTGTGAGAAAAAGAAGATATCTGGTCGGTTTGCACCTCATTGGTGAGAAGAATGTACTGAAACTTAAAGTTTATTATCTGCTGATTGAATACCTACATCTAACCTGTGAGTCACGTACAAAAATCAGACTATTCATCAATGAAGTTTTATCCATATTTAGAAAATATATTGCATATAAATATATATTAATGGAATATAGTAACCGTACTACCGTTAGGTCGTCGCATACACACAGGCACCTTAGTAGAGACAACAGTAGATTGCTGTATAAAAGACGGCGAAGAAGGAAGAGAAAAATCGATGGCTAATTTCCTATCTTACATGCTTTTCTCAAGAAACACTAAGATATAATAGTGCCATAAACGGCACGTGTGAAGGTAGAAAAGAGAGGAAGACCAATGTAAATGGATGTCTAGCCTGAAAACCCTTCAAAGCTGATGGGTTGAGTAACTGCATTATGTTTAGCATACGCACTAATAAAGCGTACGCGCCACTTATCGATAATTCGCTGAATATACAAAAATAATTTACCCAGGATAGTGAATTTAAAAATTAGAGAGAATTCTCTGAGTGTATTGAATATAGCGAATTCTCCGAGTATGCAGGATATCTGAAAGAACATGTGTCAAGGTCAAATGGATCGCCGCTGTTTCAAGTCGAGAAAGTTTTTTTCAATTAATCAGATTCCATTTCGCAATTTAATTATTGGTACATCTACACAAATTCTCGATCATTTTTATTTTCTAATTGTGACCTTGTTTATATACTTTTGTTACTTAACTTCACTTTACCAAATTTGTTTCTTCATCGCTTTCAATTAAATTTTGCTACAGTGATATTAATGGCTACAGATGTCAGCATTAATATACAAGTTATAATTTGATTACATATTCAAACAGCGATTCACTGGTGAATCTTTTTTTTAATCACTTTTGAATCAATGTTGGGATAAGGGATGATCCAACAAGATCTGATTTAAATAAAACCACAGCTCTTGCCAATTGCCATTTTAATTTATATCAGGTAATGATTCAGCTTATATAATGCCGATTTACTACTTTTAAATAATTCTTACAGTTTGATTTTTATGATTATGCCTGATGCAAAAAATGTTTTATTTGTTTCAATCAATGTTTTATCATAAATTTACTTTAAGTTTGTGCCTTCTTAATACAATAGATACTATTAATTATACTATAATTATTATGTTGCAGGTATCAAATTATCACGCTCCCACCCTTACTATTAATTCAGACCGTCTACTTTATAGTACTAATGAGCGTGACAGCTCAGCTAAATTTTTCTACTGGTTGGGGTAAAAGAGGAAAAGAGTTACAAATACAAACAGATGGAACTCGTTCCTTAGGAGTTCAACTGTCAATAAAACAACTGACTCAGATGGATCGACTCTTGAAGGTATGTTTAGGAAATTACCTCAATTTCCATTTGGATTAGTGGTGCAGCTACGCCTGTTTTGGGGCAGCTCCGCCATGAAAGTAGACACCTGTAATTTTCCTACAGTCGATAATAGCGTCTTTGATAAGGTATTACTAACATATAAGTGCGTATCTTTGGTAGGGCACAAGTTCAAAATTTTTACAACGTAACTCGACTTATATTGCTGGAAGTTGTACTCTTCAGACCTTGCTAGCAAACTAGTGTGAATTGTGAATTCTAAACGTTTTGAGTTGATAAAAATCCTCGCCTATTTAGAGAAAACCCAGAATTTGTATCAGTGAGAATATATGCACTTCCAATAACTTATTGAGATTACTTCTCCACTGATAGAATCTTAGAACCTACGGAATATCTAAAAAAAAGTTAAAGATATTATAGTGTAGTGAGAACCTTTCATTAGAACCCGAATGTGGCACTCGGTTAGTCAAAAAAGAAATGAAGATTACAAAAACGGCAAAGAATTAGTGCGAGGGAAGTTCTAGAAAAAATAATAGAAAAAAAAAATTCAAGAGAATTCATATAAAATCGCCGACGTATCGGATAAACGAGCCGAAAGGCATGATAAAACTAGACAAATCCTTGTTAGACCAGAAGAATAAATAATCCAGAAAATAACAATAAAAGGATTAAAGTGTACACTGAGTACACGAGAGTTGTGAAGAAAATTAAGGAGAACATGGGAGCCGAACTTGTTCACAATCAGAAAATGAAGTGCCAGAGAACACACTTCAAGCTATTGCGAAAGTACTAAACAATCAGGAAAAATAAATAAACAATAAAATTCAACGAGAAATAGGAAAGATTCATAGAAAGAAAGAAGACAGGAATGAATTGCTCAAAGAACAATTTGACCAGATTTCAGCGGAAATGGACCAGATGATGCAATGCACGCAAAGCACAGAAAAGGAATGGGATGCCTGAGCAGCGGATATTAACTTTATAAGAGAGCTTAATGAGCCACGAGTAACCCGAGGAAATCAGAAAAAGGAGATTACCATCGCTGCTCACACATACAATACGTGCTGCCCGAGTTCAAAGGTGACAAGAGTCCCATAGCCTACATCAAACAGCTAGTTTAGTACTGAGAAGGTGTCCAGCCAATGGAAAACAAAACATACTACCTGTTTGAAAGATCACTTTTAGGTCCAGCGACGAATTGGTGGCAAGATACGAGATTTCCATGTTTGCACGTCGAAGCGAGAGAACTCGGTCCTGCACAAACCGAAAAGGAAATCATCTAGAAATGATCTAGACATTTCAACGAGGAGATTAAATATGCCATCATAGATAAGGGCATACAAAAAATTGAACAAGTCATTGAATTGCGCGAAACGTTCGAAAAGGTTGGCCAGGTTAGTTTAAACAGGGGGAGAATCGTGAAAATCGCACACGAAAAACAGAGGAAAAGGGCGCAGGGAAAGAACAAACTAGCTGGAGAGCACCCAGTAATGGGGGGCAACCAACGAGAGGAGGGGGAAACTATACCGCACTCCTCGCCACACAACCAGCGTAGGAAGAGCACAGAAATATAATGGCCCACCTTGGCCAGGGAGGCAAAATCAGAAAACCGAGGGAGGTGACTGGAGGACCCAGCCGACAGTTTCCTACAAAAGTAGACATTTAAATGTTAACCAATATAAAGAAAATACGATCAATGGTTCGTCATACGGCTAATCATATACTTTACCCAATTAATAGATTGTATGATCCTCTACAAGATTTTATGGAGGAAGAAGAAGAACGTAAATCAAAACAAAGATCCCGATGCTACAATATGAGAATATTAATCGAAGGGATTCCTATAAAAGCAATGATAGACACTGGCGCAAAAGGGCCATGTCTGTCAGAAGAATTTTTCAAAGAAATCGAAAAGATCCTGCAAAATTACACACTCACGCGTATTAAAAACATAAAAGACAGAGGGCTCGTCGGCGATAGCATCATCAAAATAAAAAATATGGTCTGTCTAAGTATTTAATTCCCAATTAAAGATATTAAAATGGAATTTCTTACAGTATCAGGATTATTAAGAGCCTGTATCATAGTATTCGACAGGGTAGAAAAAATTCCGGAGCTCCGTAAATCTAGATAAAAAATAAATTACTTTCATAGGAATAAACGTAAATCTATCCTTAAAACTAATCACGGACAATAGCAAGGAGTACAGTGATACAAAGGTTACCTATAGATATCTATGGGCCAAAACAGAAAGAAAGAAGATAAAGACAAAAGAAGAAACTGGAGTGGAAGGGTTTGAAAAAGTTATACGAAAACCTAGAGAAAGCACACAAGATCAGAGCAGGCGAGCGAACGAGAGAAAACAAAAGAGCACAAACAAGGAAGGAGAGATGAGAAAGGTAACGAAGAAGGCCAAGGATACGACTTGATACCTATTCTAGACTACACCCCCATTCAAGAATTAAACTATTTAAAAGTAGAAATATGAGACCTCGAGACCCTAGAAGGAGAGAAAAGTGTCAGGGAGGCTCATTGCGGTAATAAACCATGGAATAAGCAACGCAAAACGAATCCGATGGACGCTAAACGAAGTGTAACCACACAAGCTCCCACAGAAGGCATGATTCTCTGTCATGCCATAGTAATGGCATTATGGCATTTCTGCAAAGTGCTCTTAGGAAAGTTTAGCCTGCAGATGTAAAGGAGCCAAAACCTAAAACGAAAAAGAAAACCTGATACGGACGAGAGTATTTTCACACAAACATCAATCCATGAGACGTACTAAATTCGATAAAGTACAAAGTCAGGCAAGTGGATGAGACACCCGAGCTGGCACCTGTTTCCAGCATAGGGAGATAGTGACGATCCCCTGGGTCTCATGAACATTGAATATCAGAACTTGCAAATTAAACAAAAGGTACTGGCTCAACCACGACAAAGCAGGCAGGAGAGGGTGTATGCAGACCTCATGAAAAATGAAAACGGGAGAAAAGAAGAGGCTTCATAGAACAAAGAATTTAGAGGCATTAAATAGAAGAAAGGCAAGCCGACTAACTTGGAAAAATTACCTGCACGTCTAGACGTCTCTCCAGTGTCCCTCCAGTGGAAAAATTGTTCGCTGTTTCATAGGCTACGCGTATTAACGCCGTCAATATGAAGCTTGATTGAACCAAGAAGATCCAAGAGCCCGTACGGGGAAGCACCTCAGCTATTTCAATGCACAAAAAAAAGTACACGGAAATGTTACCAGCGGGGTTCACTTGAAGGTTGCAGCTATAGCCTTTATATCCATAAGCTCAGGGTATTTGGGATCTCCAATAATCTTTCCTTTCTTTAGATGAAGTTCGGCACACTTTTCCAATCCAAAGTATATATCAATCCTCATGTGTACTGACTGACGATATTTAAAGCACTCTAAAGTTTGCTTTTACAAGAAGCATGGATCTTCAGGTAATCTATATAAAATACATGAGTGACCTTATGCTTACGATGATTAGTCACACGATAATTTCCAAATGAGATAGTCACTCTAGGCTTCCAAAGAAGCATCAATATCTCTGTTCGTCTGACTGTGTGTGAATGAACCTTGGAGCGTTGAAACAAAGTGATGATAAGTCTATGAGAAGTAGAATCAAAAGCTTTCCGCTAGTCCATCCTGACCATTGACAGGACGCGCTGATGGGATGCTGCTTCGTTGCACACGCACCTGTCAATAAGCAGGTTCTCTCGGCATCCTGATACACCATCATTCGAGCCACGTAATTCGTACATCTCTCTCCACCTACTCCACATACTACTGTGCAGCATTGTGTACTATTGAACTGTACTACGCATGCATACTTACCAAAGAAGTCTACTGCACAACCCTAAATATTGTAGAACTCAACTTATACTACAACTTCTATCACAACTTCTTGACGATGAAGCCCTGTTTTATGTAATCTTTACCTATATTACAGAAAGAGCCATTGAAATTTCTGTAAGAGGCTATTGATGTTGAGAATGTCTGTTTCGAATGTCTGTTTCAAAATTTAAGCAGGTGTCACATATTGACGATTCTAGAAGTGACGGCAACGAATATTACGAAAACTTCGATCGATCTTTCTAGAATCTCAATAAATTAAGGGTAATGTGAGTGAGCCGTCATTATTATAAACTGTGTCAATATCACTGGAAGTAGAGCACGTATCGAAAGCACACGTCATACGATAGACCTTCTAAAAACTTCGACTAACACAAAATCGACAGATATCCTGTCAATATTTCTGGAAGCCTCGACACATTGAATTTGAAACATCTAGTACTCTATGTAGAATTTGATAATAGCGATTTATCTTTCCTTCCAGGTCTTTAGAGATTTATCGATTTTGAATAGCAATTCAATATCAATAATTATAGAAGGTTAAACGATATAGAAAACCTCAAAGCAATATCTCCTTATCTTCAAACTTTCTAGAAACGTTGATGCATAGATAATCATAAGAGATAGATCCACTCTGACATAAACTACTAGAAAAACAAATTTCGAGCAAGTTTCAGAACTTGGAGAACCTAAGCGGACGTGTGCCATCTACAGAAAACTTGCTGGTGGGTCTGCGGAGTAAAACAGGGAACATCCTTATTGGTCAAGACAACAATCGATTACCTATTACCGATATTGGTAACTGACCGAGGACGCCATCTGTCGGGGGAGCTTGAAATACGTACTAGTGTCACAGAATCCGCTTAACTTATCTACTCCTTTCAAACTCCATCTTACCCAACCTCTCTCATGTTCCTCTTCTCACACCAACACTCCCTAGCCAGCCTAATTCCCTTCTCTGCCAAAAATTTTGCTAGTGTTTACACGCTCGATTTCCAGTTATAATCCTTAAACTTTTTCTCCTCGTCTCCCTCCTTACATAGACTTATCATCTGTCTGTTGGAAAGCTTAAAGATTCATCCAAACATAGTAAGTTGTATAGAGAGGTTGATGGCCCTTTGGAAAAATAGCTTTACTATCTCATCTAGAAAATATCGTGTGACAACGAATAGGGCCACCCTTCAGAGGAGCGCTTTTCAATGCTATTTCATGAACCCTTTGCATCTTTGCATCAAACTTCTGCGTCTATCTCTTCCACTACAAAGGAGAGATTGGTGTGGACTTGGGGTTAAACAAGTGTGCCCAAATTCATCTTAAAAAAGGAAATATTATTGGCGTTCCCGAGAACTCTAAACTTATTAGACATATTGAGACTGGAGAGACCTATACATACCAGGACTTACCTAAAAGTCGCATTGAGGACGAAAAATCAGTGAAGGAGTCTCTCCAATGGACGAAGAACGAGCTTGCGGCCTTTGATGTTGCCACACGTAAGATCTTTAAAAATGGCCGAGATTCTCTCCTGAAATGGTCAGAGACCATGAGATGACTGGCGAATGAGCATTCCTTTACAAAGCCGCGGATCAGGCGGCAGAGACCCTTGGCCTGAATTTTAACATTGGAAATGAAGAAAGTGCATTAATCCATGAAGATTATTTACTTCTAAATTCCGAAGTTAAGAAAGCAGAGGTTGAACAATTCCACCAAGGGCTACTTGACTCATCGCGCAAGTACTTCCAAAACAGGACTAGGTTCTCACTCTACGACTACATCTGCAGACTTGACCTGTATATCCCCTTAAAACTTACAGCTGTTGACTTCCAGAGCATCAGACATCTCAATGCTGAACAGCTACTGACAGATAGCTGTAGACGTTCTCACTTTCATAGCTTTCATACTTTATGAATAATAAATTTATCCAATTACTTAGTAGTATGATTCAAAATGATCAAATTTCGAAATTAGACCCTTTGCAAATTTATTTACAAATTACAAGTTTATTAAGTCGCCCGACAGTAAATTTAGATAATTAACAATTTTCCAGACCTAAAATTTAAAAAAATAAATACTTGTAACAAGTTTATCATTTCATCAACAATTTTTTTCTAACTTGTTAAATTTATCACATGTACAATTTTCGAGTGTAGAACGTGACGAGTGCTTGTATATTTTTTTAAATTTTAATTTTGTGAATAAATCTTTATGTGAGTAAAATATGAATAAAGTTATGGCACTGACCACTACGATATCTGACACGCGGTAATTTCTAAAAGAAGGAATTCGCTTGATTTTGCTAATGTTGAGGCGTTTCTATCACGTGCGAAAGTGAGACATTTTCCTCCGACTTTCAGAACTCACACAATGAAACAGGTGGTGAGTTCATTTCAGTTAGATAAAATTTAAAAAAATCTTATTGCCCCCACGCCCCTGCTCAAAAATATCACATAAATAGTTATTGAAACTTTATGGAATGGAAATTATTCCTACCAACTAAAATTTTGATTACACTCATGATTGGAAAGTTGTGTCAAAGATCGAAGACAGTTATTTCAGAAACAAATAAAAAAAAATCTAAGAAAATAAATTGAGTACTTCAATTTATCATATGACTAATCCTATTTTCTTAATAAGTTTTAAAATTCTTTTTTATCTTGAGAAATATTTTCAAAACGTGAATAAGGAATTAGTTTCAAATGTCCTCTATTCTTATTTATATTTTATTTTAGTACTGAATAACCGTTGGGCGCAACCAGTAATGTTTCGAATTTTTGCAAAATTGCTTATCTAATTTTTTAATTTATGTTCAAAGTGTCTAGACAGACTGGATTTCGGTGATCGTAGTCACCGAAATTATTAGTTCTCGGCTAACTAAAGTACGGTGAGCCTAGTTATTTTATCTCCATATTATCTGCTCTCTATTTTGTACCGGAGATTACTTTTCAAATGATAATGATTACAATCAAAAAAGTGCGGAAGTCCTTCTTTTAACAGAGTTTTGCGCTACTGTACTAATCGTGCATTTTCGAGTGGCTTTGAATATATGCTTTACATTTAGATCAAGATTTTGTTTTTTCTAACTTTTGGGAATTAATCTCATCTCTTAGAAAACAAAAAGTTTAATCAATTTTGTGTGCCTATTCAGTTATATTCAAATTGCTAATATTTTTCGGTCTTTAATTCTTTGTATACCAATCATTTTTCCAGAATTAAAAACAATAAATATTTTATACACAAGTAAGCATACATACGTACGACGACATAAACTTTTATTTATGAATTAATTATAATAAATTGAACTTACAAAATAGAATTAAAGGTTGAAAAAATTAGCTTTTCTAGTGGTTTTGAAAAAGGTGTAAATATTTCTTACTATAGTTGTTTTCGATTAAGCGCCAATGGACTGGGCAAAAAATCTTTTTTCACTATAAGTATAATTAGCTGATCAGCGTCAAGCCTGGATCAGTTGATGACTGAAGCTCGATGATCTACATAAATTCAAACCTGGGCCAGACTAATGAGTATAATCAGTAAAATAAGAATAAATAAACATTTCAATGGAAAAAATTTTGTACTTCATTTAAATACATTCGCATCAATACGCCTTAAGTACTTTAATGTTATTAGCCTTTAATTTACGGTAAGATGAAGGCAAATTTTGCGCAGTTTCCGCATTGTTCAGAATGTCTGTACGATGAACTTCCACTTTCTTTTGAAAATTAATTTTGTTCCGTCCAGTATCGCTGGGTTGGATTATAAATCCAAAATATTGCTCACTATCGTTCTTTTCAACGCTGGATTGTACAAAAGCCGTTGGGTTAATTCTCAAAATCCACAGTCTCTCTTAAATAAATTAAATTGACTGATTAAATAGGTATATTTTTTGTTTATATGAAAAATATTTTCATTTTATAATTTTTATTCTTAAACCTAATTTATATAGCCATCCAGAAAAGAAAGATCCAAATACATTTTCGATGAGTCACCTGGTTAACTAGTCTGACTTTATGGTGAGCACTTGTCGATTGTGGTATCTTAGCACCGATACGAACCATCATTATCTGTCAGTAAATGACTGGTTACTGATTTACAGTGAATCCATAATTTCTATAGATGTCCATTTCACAGCATTGTGCTCCATCAAACTATACTACATATCCATACAAGTCTACTGCACATTTACAATTCTAATGTTCAAACAGCAGTATCGTAAACGTGCACAGCTCTATGTACTGAAAATACTGCGTAGCCCTGTGTTACATTAGAATTAACAACTGCGGATTATTATATGACTTATAAGTCTACTGCACAACCCTAAATGTTGTAGAAGTGCACTTTGCATCTAAGTAGGGAGATGGGGCCCCCCTATATAGCCCTTCCGAGAATTGACGCTGCGTTACAAGTGGCAACGAAAGAAGGTGCTCGGGGTGCGCGACGGTTACTTAGGCGTGAACAAACAAAAGCGTTTTCTACGAAACGGCCCTCTATCTGGATAAATCCCCACCTCCTACAGCCCGAAAACCGACCCAGTCTCCAGAGTTTTACTGTAGTTCAATAAAAATACTAATAACCTATAATGCCATTTACTGATGTTATTGTGTACTGAAATTGCGGTATGCCATTAATAATTCTCAACAATAATAAAAATAATATTTCAAACATAAATATTCCACTCGCACGGCCGCTTGGTATTTTAGCGACCTCAGGTCTCACATTGGCACCCGTATCGCCCTTATGAGTGGCCATATTGAAAATATTTTCTTACAATTTTTAGCATGAGGCTTCAACCCCCTCCATTATATCAAATATCAATGCTTTCGGAAAGTGTGATAAAGAGAAAGTGCTTATACAGCCTTGAATTAATTGATCTTTCTAGTATTTACGTAGAAATCACATATTGACGGTAATAGAAATTTCATGCAAGCAAGAGCGCTGCTTGCATCGAATAAGAGTGAGCGATTGTTAAAACTTGGGTATTGCGGTAGGTTTTACTGGGTTCCACCTCCTTCTTATTTCCATTACCACTAGGTAAATAAACTTTTTACCTATGGGTACTATTCATATATGTAAATGTCAATTCACATATGTATGCAACTTATTGCAAAGTATAGGTTGTTAGCAATATATAGAAGTAATACATGCATGGAACTATTAGGCCAAAGTTTCTAGAAGATTCGAGAACCCCTCCCCCTTTCTCTATAAGGCAAACTGTGAATAGTTCAGTACTCCATCCCTCACCCCCTGCTCTAGCTCACTTTGCCCAACTATGTTTCCAGAAGTTTCAAGAACTCAGGGGAATCCCCCGAGCGCTATCTAACGAAAAAGATTGTAGTTCACTTGGTCGGTAGAACAGGAACCTATCTTGCCGGCTCGGCCATGGATTCTTGACAGTTCTCTAACTTACCGAACGAGCAGTTACCGACTGATAGGAACTGAACAGTAGCGTTATCTGTCGGTGGCAGCTGAAACTACGAAGCGGTCCACGAACCGCCATACTATAATTATTTTTTTTTTAATTCGTTCGAGTGCCAAAAAGTTAAACCAAAAAATATTCTAAAAAACGCCAGAACTCTCAGTATTAGGTCTCACTATATATATATATATATATTTTTTTTTATTATAATCTATTTAACTCGAAGAATAAAATTATTGGTCGAAAAGAAAATATTAGCATTTTTAGTGCGTCTGAAATTGGTATAAAATATATAATACGGTTTTCGTCTTCTGAGGGATAAGGTGAAATGCCTAAAGGTTGGACAAGTCGTGAAACTATCTCTTAATGTCTCTGTAAATTGTCTCTCAATTCGTGAACTAAATAAAAAATACGAAATACAAGAAATAGAGAAAAAATATAAAAAAATTAATAAGATAAAAGAAATAAAGGAAATACAGAAAATGCAAAAAAAATAAAGACAATACGGGAAACTAAGGAAATAAGGGAACTAAAGAAAATAAAACAAATAAATTAAATAAAGAAAATATAGAAAATAAAATAGATAAAGGAGATAAAGGAGATAAAGGAAAGCTAGAAAGTAAAATAAATAACTAAAATAAATAAAAGGAGAGAAATAGAGAAAAATAAATAAAATAAAGTAAAGCGGAAACATTCTATATATGTTACGTAACGAAAAGAGAAAAATTTTACTTAATATTTTTACAATCATGTAGCATAACAATTACAGAACACAAATGTTACATGTCTCTAAAATGGTGTTACCGAAAGGATACGTAGTAATTTTAGAATTCTGAAATTTATATGGTGTATCATAGAATGAGAAAACTGCTACATAAATACAATTCCACATGCGTTAAAGGAAACGAACATAAAGTACACACTGTTCTGTTAAGATCTTCGATCAGAGTTGTGCCGAAGTTCGGGCACAGTACATTACTTGACTTGGATTTGAATACGCTGACAATTGGCACAACTATCGCTCAAAATGGAGCCAACCAAGAAACAAATATTTTATTTTATAAAATTCCGTTTTTAAATGTCCACCTTACAATTTTGTAACGCACCTTCCCATAATATATCTGAAATAAAAAAATAATATATACAATCCTAAGATGATCCTGGCCTTTTCAGCAAAAAAAGCATGACCAAGAAATTGTCAGGAACATTTAAGCTGGTATTATAGCACAAATGGCTAATGCATCCGCTAGGTGTATAGAGTACTGCAGTATGTTGGCAGCGCCATCAGGCGGCGAAATTTTTGAACAATCGGGTGAATCGTGCTGTGTTGTGCAATTACCATGGATAATACTGCAAATATTTTAGGGGCTTTACTCCAAAAAACCGGGCCGAACAACGCAACATAAAAAAGTCAAGAAAAGGAAAACGTTGATTTTTAAAAGTTCTACAATATTATCATAATAAATTTTGGAATTTTCTTGAACAATCGCAAATTCAAATTTTGATCACACAAAAAAAAATAAAAAATAAAAAACTTCATTTTTCGGTCAAATTACGCAAAATGCACACTTCTTTGAATTCTGAAAATAAGATAATAAAAATACATTTGTTTCAATATCAATAAATATTATGAATTGTAATAATATAAATTTATTGAAGAAAGAAAACCATCTTAAATTTTGAAATTATATCGACAGTCGAAAAAAAAGAAAAACAACTTGTAGTCTTGCTCTAAAATGTTGGTTAACATACGTCGAAAACTTCTGTTGATTTTCTCAACCACTTTACTAACATGACAACATTTAACGAATCCTATACCTTTTGACATACTTTCTTTCCGAAAATTTTTAAGTTTTACTGCTGGAAATCCACTTTGAATTATAATTACCTGTTTTATTATGTATTTGATCTAGTATATCTTCTTTATTTCACTTGTGCTTAACTCACCGTCTCGCTTGAAAAAAAGTTATCAGGTGGCGCTACGTGCAGCCCACTGTAATGAGCTTCTGTAAAATGCGCGGTTTCGATTTCAAATTATAAAATAATTTAGCGAAAAAGTAAAAAGATTCGCAAGCAAGGTTTCAAGGCAAGTCGGCATGAAAAATGTTCAGTAAGCGATAATGAAGTCTGATGAGCGAATAAATGTACATATGAGATTAGACATGTAATGCTTAAGTAGAGTATATTTGAAATAATCCAATAATGATTATGATATTTTAGACGTAGAATATTTTTACACCGGGAAATACAAATATTCTGTTAGTTATCAGATTGGCGACACAAAGTCGCTGCACTAGACCGAGCGGAGGGCGAATTCTACGGAGCTGTAATATAAACAATTAACCTGTAATTTGTCAGAGAGACAAAGCACAAAATAATGGAGATCTAAGGACCACTGCGACAGTACCAAACCTCCCATCAAAAAGTCATGAGTACTCATTGCGAAAAATCTCGATCCAGTACTCGGACGAGTCCGCTTTTCTCCTTTGTCAAATTCTAAATCTGAGATAATTCAATAAATCCAGCCTTGTTATTTGTATCATCTAAAGTCAATAGTTTCTCAATTTATTTACCGATTTTCCTACTATACCATTTCAGAGCAGAAAAGGAGGTCTTTCATCGCAGGATTGGGTTTTTAAACCCTTAGTTGCGGAACGGACCAGTGGAGATGTTTAAAATAGTTAAGTTTATCAATAAATGCAACTGAATAGATGGTACAGTAAATAAATTATAATTATAAAGTTTTAATCTTTGAATTTAAACTTGTTTCGCTAGGTGTGGAATACCACAAATCCTTCGCAAATAAAACGTAACTGAAAAATAAATAAAAAGTGACTGGAAAATTGTGTGAAGAGTGACTGAAAACTAAGTGAATATTCCAAAAGCTCTCTGCCCGCTAGGATATTTCTTTTGTGAAGGACCAGAGGAAAAGAAAGCCGCTAATTCATACTCATCAACCCACTTTCGACTGTGTCTTTAAGAAAAAGGTCAAAAAGCGGAAGAGCATAGGAAAGGCCTGGATTGGAGGCTATGGGCTACGGTTCCCTCGTACCAGGAAGCGCAGTCGGTGGTCTGTTGGGTCCCGCCAATCATTCCCCTAGACCATTGCAGACAGTGAGGACATATGAGACGAAGAAGGAAGTTGCAATACCCGAACTTGGAATTTGCAGTACACGAAGAAACTTCATCCCTGGCGGAGGATACCGGTAAAAGGGATCTGGGAATTCTGAAATACAAAGTCGTCGAAGTGCTAACTCGATTTGCCCAATATTTTATTGTTGCCTTGCGAGCCAATCTCAGGTAGGATATTTATGTTGTAAAAGTGATTAAAAAATATTGCGATCTATTATTTTAATTATTGTACAAGTGAAAAAAAGAAATTAATAGCGTAAATTAGATTAGTTGTTGAGATTTTTGAGTTTAATTGAGAAAGGTAAATTTCAAATAATTTAAAAACGCGTACGCGAAGTGGCCAAAGAAGTAGGGCAGGGAAGGGTGACCGCAGAGCACGAAGTGTTATCGCCACAAGGGGGGCAAGCAATTCGGGGTTCGTACAGGCACAGGCAGGATCAAGTTAGGGTCCAAGCAGCAGGAGAAGGGCGGAAAATGGGGAAATGAATTTTGAGGAAGAAACTGAACGAAATTTTGTGAATGCTTTTGACCTCAGAAGGGAAGAAACCGAAGATAGAATAAAAGTTGGAATAGGTGGAGGACTTTTAACCGATAGAACCAATAGACCTGTTTCAGTTTATCGCGCGCCTGTTCGCTATGGCGCCGTGCGCTTTTCTAGCTTGAACGGCGGCAGCTCTTCATGCTCTTCATGCCTTTCTTAGCTAATTCAGTAATCCTGCCGAAAAAAAACAATAAAGCGTAAATTAGGTGAATTTCCATTTGTTATACTACCTGAAAAGGGAACAACCCTTACATTAAAATCAAGAACAAAACAATTAGTAACTTTGCCAGTATTTAGTACAGATCTGTCAGAAGGTTATTTGCCTTTAATACCAACGGGTGCGGGCGTGTATTTGGGAGAGTCTTTAGCAACCGTAAGGGACGGAAACATTCGTGTTTATTGCGTTAACACTAAAACCAGGGACGCAGATCTTTCAATTTAACCCGTCACTTTAGATAAATTTGAAATCGCTAACACTAGTTTGCAATCTGAGAAGGATAGCAATATCGAAAATAAATCAGAAACTAATTTGTCAAACCGAATTGTAAAATTAGAAAAGAAACTCCATTTAGAAAATTTAAAAAAAGAAGAGAAGGAAAGTCTGTTGAAAACTGTAGCTAAATTTCCTGATCAATTTTTCTTAGAAGGAGATAAATTGTTGTGAAGACAAGTTATTCAACACAAAATTAATACTGTAGCTGATGTTCCGGTAAATAAAGGTAATAGACCATCGCACCCTCAATGAAAAAACCGTAGGGGATACCTACCTTCTCCAAAATATTACGGACATTCTAGACCAACTCGGGGGCGCTCAGTATTTCTCTGTGCTTGATCTCGCGTACGGATTTCACAGCAGGATTGACAGCTCCTGCTAAATTTCAAGAAATGATAAAAATAGTTTTATCAGGGCTACAAGGGGTTAAAATTTTTGCCTACATGAAGGACATTGTAGTTCATGCGAAAAAAAGAAGAATTTCTAAAGAAGATCTTAAACCAGATCCGAAAAAAGTAGAGTCCGTGAATTACTTTCCTCGTCCGAAGGGTCACAAGAGTATTAAAAAGTTCTTGGGATTAGCTGGTTATTACCGTCGTTTTATTCCTAATTGCGCGACAATTGCAAAACCGTGAAATTACCTACAGAAGGAAGACTTGCCATTTATTTAATCCGAGGCAGCCGAGCAAGCTTCCGTGAAGATGAAAAATATCCTTTGTACTAAGCCTTTCTTCCAGTATCCCGATTTTTCAAAACCTTTTATAATTACTATGGACGCATCCGATTTTGCCATAGGTGCCATTATTAGCTTTTAGCTCTTGTTTTTGCAGTTAAACTTCGATCACCGACCATAAAGCATTGGTTTGGCTTGATCAGTTGAAAGATCCCACAATGGGATCCCGATTAACTCGTTGGAAGATAAAGTTCCAAGGGTACCAGTATAAGATAGTATACAAGCCTGGTAGGGTTAATACTGACGCGAATGCTCTTTCACTTAATCCGGTAGAGATGGAAATAGGAAATTACAAAATTGACATAGGTGATGAGGACAGTGATGGAAATGCTATGGAATGTAATGGGTACAAAAACTGCTTTGCAGGAAGCACTGTTCTTTATCCTGAGTATCCGATAGAGAGAGTTTTTGTAAGCACATGTGAAACTGATAGAGAGGATATGGATCTTGCTAAATCATTCAGTAATATCCACGGAGAGACAATAGACAAGAAAGTTACGACGTTGAAGTTTGTTTTAAGACAATAGGCCATCCTAAAGCAGTAAGCTCTATACCTAAGCCTACTTCCGGTCGATGGGAAGCGCGCCAGGGTGTGGAAGTGACAGAAACAGGTGCACATATTTTAGGGGGACGTAAAGCGGTCCGTCGTTTGCTGCCTGCGGCTGGGTCACTCAAATGCCACGAGAGCACACCGGCGTCAGGTGGCGGCGGGGCTGGCACACAGGTCTCCCCCCTCTCTGGTACTGTAGTTGAGGCACGGGCCAATGATGAGGGCCATAAAAGGGACGGGGGAGGCTGACTTTTTGCGGCATCGCTTTGATTATTCACAATGCCGCTTATCTGTTCGGGTCACATCGGGATCAGGTCTGGTGGAGAGTAGGAAGACATTCAAATGTCAAATACTAAAACAAAATGTCCACTTTAAGTGTGACGAACAAACGAGTATATTGTATAAAGTACTCAAAACAGAAACCGTGAAAACGGGATGAAACTTGCAAGTGGAAATGTATTGAAACGAGAAAGCACGGTCTCTTAGAACTGGAAACTCTCCTTCCCAATAAAAGGGTATTTGGTGGACCAGCTGGCCACGCGGAAATTGTATGCACCCGCAGAGCGTGATAAAAGGCCATGTGGGCCAGAAAAAACTGCCGGCGGAGTTCTGGGAGGACCCGTAGTGATTGTCTCGAAAAATCTGGGGAGATAGCCTCAGTGGAAGAGGCACGATTTTCAGATTAACTTTCAGGGAACAGTAGCTGCAAGCCCTTGCTTCTCGGAGGGGTGGTCACGATGTGGGAGGCACGGTCTCCGAGATGGGTCTCAGGGGGAGGTGGTCTCAATTGAGGAGACACGCTCTCCTGGAATGATGATAAGTGGAATCGACGGACTATCGAAAGATGTTGAAAATGATAGAGAAACTGGAGTTTTAGGGGATGTTTTGTGAAGTTTCCGTAAAAATAACGGCGAAGACGAGATATCTGAAAAGGGAAAAGAATTGGATGAAACTATTTTTTCGAAACGGGCCAAATTTTGCATGCAGGTTTAAAGCAAGGAAATGTCGTATTTACTCCGCTGTTTCAGCTTAGTAAACATAAGATGTGTATGAGAGATGACCACATCCTTAATTTTGTTTCGTGTGATGGGGTGCTCACTACATTCCTAGGTCGTGAGCTAGTAGACAATTCGATTATCAATCCCTCGTATCTGCGAGATCAAAATGCAGGGGTGGGCTACGTTACATCCTTTTCTCATGCTGGACGTATGATTTAAAGTTTATACATTCAAGAAAATTGTGATTCAAAAGTTTTTGCAAAAAACATAGAAAACGCGGTGAACACATTGAGAGAAGCACTTGAATCGACAAAGAATAAAACTTTTAGTATATCTCGTGAGGGGAATGAATTTGATAAATTGCTATGGGCCGAGATAGAAAAAATGTTTAGGACTTATTTTGGTAAAAGTGGTTTTCAGATAACAGTATGCTCAGGCTAGGTTGAAATTCCCTAGGTAGAAAAGCGTCCGGATATAAGCCGGGAATGTCACGACTCAACTTTCGGCGCACATAAAGGTGAAATGAAAACTTTAGAGAGAATCAGAGAACGTTTTTATTGGAGGGGCATAAGGGACAAAGTAAGGAATTATGTCAAAGCGTGCGAAATTTGTCAGAAAAGGAATCAGTCCGATAATCGATACATGCTTACATGGCATGATAATTTGACCAAATATTCAGGTGCTATCCTACTTTCGAAAAAAGATTCACCTCAAATCGCAGCAGCACTCATGAGTAGTATTATGGAAAATACAACTAAAATATTCAAAATTCGCCAATTCAGGTCTACTGTATATCATCCGCAGTCTTTGGGCTCGCTAGAAAGAAGTCACACATTTGTAGAATACCTGCGAAACTATGGTGAGCGCAGTTACTGGGATCAGTGGTTGCCATTTGCTATTTTCTCATTTTACACCGCGGTTCACGAGTCCACACGTGTGACTCCACACGAGATGGTTTTCGACAAAAAGGTCCGGTTATCATTCAAATTCGCAGATGAGAAAGTAACTATGACGTATATTCAATTAGTTAATGGACTTCCAAATAAAATTGTAGAAACAGAGTCACTGGCGACAGCTCGTTCAGAAGCTGCTAAAAGACATTGCAAAAAATATTACGACAGAAAAATGAACAAACAAAAGTTTGAACCCAATCAGTATGTCTATGTTTTGGTTGATTTGAGAAGCGACAAATTGGACGATCATTACGCGGGAGCATTTAAAATTACAAGAGTTATTGATGATCTTAATGTTGTGATACAGATTAAGCAAAATCAGACTAAGATTGTACATGTTAATCGAATTGAGCATGCCTTTTTGAGGTATATTTAAATTGAAAAAACGTTTTTTATCAGTAATTTTGAACAGTGAATTAAAATTTTTGAGATGAGACTATACGTGTAACGGGTTATGGAACTGACCTGCCTTTCAGAAGGCCGTTCAGCCAGTCGACTTCTTAAGACAGCGTTACATTAGATAGAAGGAGAAGTAAATATGTAGGTATGGCTTCGAAGTTAGATTTTAAGTTGCTTAGAAGAAAGGGGAAGATAAAGAGAGAGATGACACGCAGGTAGAAGAAACGAATGCTGTAGACAAGGGTAGCGGAAAGCCTAGCAGCTGACCGTAGTGCCATGTTGGGTTGCACGGGTGGGAGGGGTCGTGGACTTTTTTCATCGGCGGACTTTCTTTCCTGTTTGGGACACCCAAGGGTGAATTAAAAGTAATAATTTCAATTATAATTAGGAGGAAGATGAGATAGAAATAGAATCCAGACCTTGTGAACAGGGGATACATGTAAATATATATATATATATATATATATATATAATTAAACTATTTGTCATAAGGACAACCGCAGGATTTCGCCGGGAGCGGGTGCTAATCTGAAAATTTG
>JAAAKG020187697.1:0-51133 GCA_010014905.2 Druon quercuslanigerum | reverse complement strand
GTGGTTAACATTATGATAATATTGTTTAAACAATTAAATTGTTATTATTCTTAAGGAAACTCAAGTTGAAGGTACAATTTTCACGTGACTGAAAGCTGATATTATTACCTTTAAAATGAAAGAAGAATCCTAACGATATCATGAGTAGAACCAGAGATAATGCATTTATTATGTAACAGAATGGGATAAACCATTAAAATTCACAATGGACGGATTTCCAGAAAATTTTGTTTTAAACAAAAACCTCGTATACATGTCCTTTCATTTTCGGTACAGAATCCAAAAAAAAATTTTTGGACCAATGAAAATTGTAATTTTGAGCTTCCACCTGTTGCAAGTTTTTCATGCACCTCGTATCAACTTTTTTAGTGAAGGAGATCGCGACCGGGTAGATGGGAACCTTGTTTACGCTCCGCAAGTCAGTATTTCACGCGTTGAGCACGTTTATCTAACTACAGGACATCTGGACGATTATGTCTGACTAGGTGGATATTCAGAATAGTCTTCATGGCAGTTTTTATGGTGAATTATCCCAGCAACTACAATATATCTGCTCGAGTATTCTTGCTAGGCAAGCATCGTACCATCATCAATAATGGGCTGGATGTTCTGATTGTGATTTCTACACAGACAACATCTGTCAATAACTGATGCCATACTAGGGATTTGTTTTTCGTGATTCCTCATCTTATCACCCTATCCTAAATGGAAATGACAAATCCTTCCTTTTCCGGAAAGAATTCTTCCCGCTTTAACCAGAGGCTTGAATCATTACTTTCCACTTAAGGAAGATGTAATGCTTGGAGTTGATGCCTGAGAATCTGTTAACCTCTCCACTTTTCAGCTAGCTGTTCAACGTTGAAATGCCCGATATTTTGGAATTTAACAGCTGCCAGTTTTACGAAAGTATATATAAATTCTACAGATTTAATCTTAGAGATAGATGTTAGTCCTGGTCCAGAAATATTCGCACAATTGCATAAGCTGATAGTCGCACAATCAACGAACAGTCAAGATTCCTTCGCCTCCAAGCTTGCGTCGCAGAAATATTCACTCTGCAGCTGTAGTTTCATGGTGTATTCGGAGCTTAAACATTTTCACGTGGATGATTCTCTTTAACCTTCCGGGTTCAGGCATGGACCCAAAAAGGCAATCTTAAATGCCTGTTTAATTGCAGAGTGGAGCTAAATTTATAATATTATAATATTATAATATGTTTTTTATTGACCAATGGCCCCCAATTTATTTAAAATAATAACGGAAACGTGAAGGAGAGTGAATAGATTAGTATAATATAATAAGCGAATTTAAAATAATTTTTTCAGGTATTCTGTACATTAATTTGAATACCGGCGATTTAAGAATGCAAAAAAATATTAAGAAACCTATTCAAGATTAGTACATTATGCTAATAAGAAATTAATTACAAATTATTAATTTTAATTAATATTTAGAAATTCGCTGAAAAGAATATACTGGAATGGCTTTTGCGTACATTTGTATGAGAAACATATTTGCTGTAGTTAAGAAATAAGTACAATTTATAACACACTGAGTGACAACTTTAAAAAAGATGCCAGCATGGTTTACGAGAAAATTCCAAGATATTAATTTATGATCTAGTTCTTTGTTGTCAGATAATAATCACGCTCTCTGAGGCAATTTACTTGATTTCAACAAATATTTGAATTGCTATAATTGGAAAAATTCTTGTAAAAAATGTATAATATAGATAGAGACATTGATTTTTAGATTAACTTTTTTTGTTTTGCTCTTAACCTAATTAGCGAGATTTCACTAATTAATAAATGGGAAAGGTTTTATAAAAAATTTTGAAACCGTTTTTTTGATTTTAAATTATATAATATGTCTGATTTAGAAAATTAAGATCAGGAAGGATATCAACAATCAATATTTATCCTGAAACTGTAGGTGTTTCTAATTTCAAATCTTTAGAAAATTTGAAAGTCCTCTATTTTGATTACGCTATCAAAAGACATAAAAGTCAAATACAACTGCCCTAAAAACTCTTTTACATATTACATCCGCTGTTTTGATTTTTAAACTTTTGTCGTCCAATTAAAAATCAGCGACATTATGAAGAGAACTTTCACCGGTAATTTACATACATGATGTTGTTTCTAAATTTTGAAGTTTTGTAAAAAGCGGCGAATTATAAGGGTCTCCGCACATTGTGTCTTCTGTGGTTCGATTCCAGGCAGCTGTTCTATTCTAATTTTACTAACCTAATAATTACATATCTTATAGCTTGTTTTCTCAGAACAAATGAAATATTAGAAAAACTAAAATTTTAAACATGAGTAAAAAATTGATTTTACCTTAACATCATATGACAATTCAGGGTAATTTACAGTTAATGATTTATATGTTCAGGATAATACATCAGAAAAATAATGATTATTTCTCACACGTTGCCAGGCTTCTCGCCTCCGATGGGTGAGCGATTGTACTTGAGGTTTTCTATATTTAAAATTTAATAATATTATTCTGTTTTCCAAGCCAAGCGATTAGGTTAATTTTAGTTACATAAATTGAATAATTTATTTAACTTTTAAATTGTACTGCTAGATTGTAATGCTATAAAACACATGTGCGACAAATGCGCAAGCGCATTTTAATAAATATAAAAACTATTTATAATTATTATTAATAAAATTTATAATTCCAAAAGCTAATTATAATCAGTCAGGGGCTATATTGATTCCTAAGTAACAAAATTTTTAAGTATTTTTTGGTGAAAGGGTTTGGGTTTGGGGGCACAAAAGAATTTAATTCAGATGGACTTATCTTTATTCAGTTTCATAGTCAGAAACTATTTAAAAAAATGTAATATTCCTAAAATGTACCATTCTCTATTTCTAATAATTTTTAATTTCCTTTAATTTATTTAAATGTAGTTTTCCAATTTCCCTATTCTACTTAATAATGTATGTCGTAATTGGTACCTGAATGCATCTTTCTTTGTCAAGAAAAATAAAATTTTATCATGCACTTCACCATAAATTAATAATTTTTGTATTACCCACTGACGTAATTTATTCTTTTCTAAATCACACATATTAATGTCATAAATTGGTAGTAATCTTACATTTTTAATGTTGGACAAGCAGAATTATGAAATACAAATAATTTTCAATGACGATTCAGACAACGACAAGTATAAGATACGCTGAACCATTTTGGGTTATGTTAATAAGTTACATTCTGATCGAAATTGTTTATTAAAGTGGTATTTCCTTACTTTATAAAAATGAGAACCGTGCTGGGCATTCTGTGTTTCACCTTAGTGATTTGCAGTAATTTGGTTGGTAAATATTAAATTCTTGATTGAAACACCATTTTGATTACGGTGCATTTATTTCCTACTCATAATTGTTGAGATTAAAAGAATTCTTTTCCTGTTAACGTACTGTTTTTGTAACTCAGTAAATTAGTAAAATTGTATTAATTACTAAAGATATTATACTAATTAAACCTGAGGGTACGAAGCGACCCAAGGACGACCGCCTTTTGCATTTTCAACTTAAGGTGGACGTCTGGTATACAGGACTGGAAATAAGTGTGTGATCTTTTCGGGTGATTTCGAAAACGAGGGATCAATGGATCTCTTAGGCACTTTCAGGATTTATATGTCAACTTATATTTTTCACAAAAAATTAGTCTTAGTTTCACAGAGCTAGAAACATCAAAGGTATAAGGGAGGGTGTATAACCGCCTCCAGGAGAGAGTTTTAACTAAAAATAGTACATATAGTTGAATTTTCAGATGAAAACTCTATTAAAAAAATTACTATAAAGAGAACAACAATTTTTAACAAAACAGATGAATTTTCGACCAAGAGCACTAAATATTTTATACAAAATAGAGAAATTCAACTTATTGAATGAACATGATAAAGTTTCAACCAAACATGGAATAATTAAATTTTTGGATTAAAAAATGATAATTTCAATAATAAAAATGGATGTTAAACAAAGTAGTTAAATATTTAACTAGATTTAAGCAGATAACTTCTCACCTGTTGATTGACAACCCTCGTTATGGTACCGGGATTCATGCGAAAAGAGTCGGTGTATGATCGCTTTCCCTAAGAACGTGAGAAGTGGGAATGTACAGATGGGTTGGGAGCGTAGACTAAAATTTTGTTTCGGGGAACAGGGTTTCGGTATTACTGGAAATTTGGGCAGGTTTATTGATTCCTGTCATTGAATTTTAGAGAGCTCAGGATCGACCTACGTAAAGTAATAAGTTGGTGATTTCAGGAGGGTGAGGGTGGATAAGGTTATTTAGGTTTTCGGATGGTTCACCAGTTCCCATGTGCTGAATAGTTTGTGGATCGTTTGAATCCCACGCATTAACGTTTTACCAGGGGTCTCCTTGATAGACAACCCGCAGTACCTGCTTTGAAGAGTATATTTTTTATGTGAGTTTGTTTTTGAGCGATGGTCCAGGGATCTCCCGTGAGGGCAACCCGAGGATCGTTGCTGAAATCAACTGTTTACTGTAGCACCAGGGATCCTCTCAGAAGGCAACCCTTAGTCCCTACGACAAGGAGTATGTTTTTGTGTGAATTTGTTCTTAGCGATGTTACAGGGGTTCCACGTGAAGGAAACCCGAGGCAACCAGTAGTCCCTACGATTATTAGTATGTAAAATTAAGAATTGATTGTTGAGGGAGGCTTTAGGTATGCATGTTTGATGGTCCTAGAAGCTTTCTAAGTCGGGGGGTCCAGGAAGACGGGATTCACGAGGAAAGTCAGGATTAAAATAAAAAAATGAAGCGATTTATTCAATAGTAAACCAAATCAAACGGATGAGAGCAATAGTCCGAGTGGGGCATTTAAAATGCGAGATTTCCCAAAAGGCTCGTACCGAAGGACAGGAGTAGCTGAGGAACTTTCCGGAATGTTGCGTATGTCCCGCTTCTCCGGGCTTAACGTCGACTGAGCATAATGAGATGGGTGCATAGTGCCTGTAGCAGGACTGTTAGTTTTTTTTGGGCCGAGAAGAGGAAATCTTCTAATAAGATACGCACTTTCGACCGAAGCGCGTATCGACTAAAAACCCTCACCGTTTGGTTACCAACCTATGGGGTTATGAACCAAGTACACTAAGAGGAATTGTGATATCGAAATTAGTGGTCCGAGACTGTTGAACTGCAAGGACACTCGCGCTTGAAGGGAAACACGGATAAAGAAAGATGAAGGAGTTATATTAGGGTGACAAAAAAAGAAGGAAGGGCCTTCTAAAGCGGTCGAAAGATTTACTAGTGTAATTTGCGAGTGAGTTGATTCTGAGATTTGGGTTATTAAGAAAGATTAGATTGTCTTCCTTCCAGGCTAAAGGAAAGTATTATAGCTGCATCATTGTGTTAACAATGTTGCAAATAGCCACGATATGTTTGTTGGGGAGAATTTTTAATACGTTGTTGCTGATAGTGTATCTGCTAGAAGCTTTCCGATGTCTCACAGAGCGAATTGTGGCGGAGACTTCTTTAGTAGAGGTGGGTACGAAGTTTGCATCTGTAATAGGGAAATTTTAAACAGTCAGAGAGACATTTTCGTGAAAGCGAGAAAATTGATCGAGGTTGGAAAAGGGGAATCATTGATCTTTGAGAGAATCTGCGAAAATGTTCGTATTTTCCTCGTCGAGAAGAACCTTTTTTCTTTGCG
This sequence comes from Druon quercuslanigerum, assembly GCA_010014905.2. Taxonomy (NCBI): domain Eukaryota; kingdom Metazoa; phylum Arthropoda; class Insecta; order Hymenoptera; family Cynipidae; genus Druon; species Druon quercuslanigerum. The sequence continues at coordinate 45,441 of JAAAKG020187697.1, read as the reverse complement.
AAGAAGGAGAGGTAGGTCTTTCTGTCGCGAAGGGACCTAATGACTTTCCAGGATCTTTTCGGGTTTAGTTCGGCTTCAGCAATGTAGGAGTCGAAAGAAGACCTGTCGATGGGTTTGAGGATGGATTTTAGTTTCCTTTGAAGTGAGTTGAGACGCCTTATGATGTTTAGGATTACGGTAGGACTGCCAATGTTTGCGTGCTAGATATTTCTTTCAAAATGTAAGACGTGTGGCGGATGAGAGTTTGGTTTTGCATGCAGAAGTAGAGATCATTAAGGTGGAAAGTTATACAGAGTTTGGGATATCTTTTTAGGGCTTCCTCAACGGTATCTAGGTCAGAAGTAGATCAAATTTGGCAGCACTTAAAATAAGAAGTTTCAAGACAATATTTTGGATGGAGGTAATCGATTTTAGACTATGTGACAGGTGAGAATTCAGGAGTACCTGGCAACTCCAGGAGTACTGGGTTGTGGTCGAAGCTTAGTTCAGAAAGCGTTCAAAGGTCTTTGTGGGTGGTTCTGAGGGGTCCTCAATAGTTAGGTTATTAGCGAATAAGGGTTCTAAAGGAGAGCGTTACCCTTGGTGTTATTTTTTACACAGCCCCAAGCCCTGTGTTTGGCATTAAGATCGTCAGAAAAAACAGTTTGGGTATTTGTGCTGAAGCAGTACGGTAATTCGGAGATTCCATTTATATCTGGTGAAGAGTAAAGTGAAAAAATGCGAAGACCAGAGTCAAGGTGAATGTCTACTCCAGTTATTTCGCAAGGAGTGCTGATGGCTGAATGGCGGAGAGTGTTACGGACTAGAAGCGCCACACCATCGCCTTTGGAGGAAGAGCGGTCTTTTCTGTAGACCGACAAGTCCGGAATGTAGAGTTTCTTTGAAGAGTTTAGATGAGTCTCGGTGATGCAGGCATGATGACGACCAGGGGTCAGATTTTTTCCCCTTTTTTTATTTTATGAACTCGTTTGACAGAGATCTGTTTTGAAAAAGAAAAGTATTGCGTCAGTGCTGTTTTTGGCAGATCGTACAGGGATGCCAGCTTTAAATAGAGAGGAGTGTATTTTCGTCCAGAGATTTTTGCGAAGAATACAAATTGAGAGAGATGATGATCGGATGAGCTCGAGAAGATAGATTCGTCTTCGTATTGTGAAGGACTAGCCGATTTAGTGGGACTAGCAATACGTTTGCGTTTGGTGCATTTGGACTTCACGGATTTGAATTTGGAAGAGTCTTCAGGTGAAAAGTCGAAATTAAGTTGATATTGAATAGTATCCATGGGTTTGAGAGCATCGAATGGAGTGAGTGAGGTCGAGGGGACCCGAGAGACAAGCGTGACCTTATAAGAGTCGAGGATTTGACGGAGATCGGCAATTATGAAGGTTATAAAAAAAAGTAGAAGGTGGAGCAGTTTAATTGGGCAATGAAGGAGAAGAATTAGTATCGGTGTGAAGGGCGAACAGTATGGTTAAACTAAAAGAATATTTCAGAGTAGCCCTGAAAAGAGCAGGAGAAAAATAAGTCGATTTTAGTTCGGTATACGAAGGTCTGTACTGCACGGTACAGAAGTTGCTCCAGAGGGCGTTTGTGGCCTACACAAAGCAGGATGCTTCGTGCTGGTACATGGAGACGCATGCAGGTAGGCTGCGATGCTCCATGGTGAAGTAGCTGGGTTGAGTGAGACGTATGCGGCGTTACGAGCCGAATCGTCTTTTGCAGAAGCGGGATCTCGACTTAGCGCTTAGGATGCCCATTGTCAAATGTATGTGCGGTTTGTAGCGGTTTGTGGTAGACCAGTGATTGGTCGCTGCTATGGGATGACAGATCCAGTTGCTTGATGGTCCGAGATGGTGGGATTTTTGGTGAAGGAAGGATTTCGATCGTCGGTCGGTTAAGTGTATGCGGTGGTGGGGAGCGCCCGCTGACTGGACGAATTCCGGGCTCGACGGAAACGCCGAGTATAACGCAACTGGCTTTCTAATGTGATACAAGTTCGTGACCGATCCGTTGTCTTTATTGAGATAATGACAATTTTACATGTTAGTTATTCTAGAATCCAATTGGATCATCCTAAAGGAAGCTACACTAACGTGAACGTGAAGAGACACGTGAAAAAGTAAAAACTTCAGACCCTTGTATGTTGACAACAGTCATATTTGAGTTTTTAAACAAACTGCTAAATCCTAAAGACAAAAAGACGAATTTCTTAATTAAAGCAGTAGAACTTTCAAAACGAAAATACAAAATTTTATATTAAGTACATTTTTAACCAAATAGTTAAATTTTAAGATAAAAAATTAATTTTATGCTCCGCAAAAGTAAATTTAAAAAAAAAGTTCAATTCTTAACAGACAATATAAATTTTCTATTAAAATTATGAGTCATCTAACAACAACAAAATTAATTTAAAATAGTTCTACTTTAAATGAAGGAGTATAAAAAATATATATTTGATCATGATTAATTACCTCTTAATATATTTATCGTAGTTCGATTGCAGTCTTAGCTCTCCATTAATTCGACAGGAGTACGAGTGCAATTACTCTAGCCCTGCCATGTGTCCTTGCACGAATTTTGAGACCGAAAGGATGTCAAAAATGAAAAATAAAGATTCAATTTTAAACGAATGCATACAATTCAAGTTTAACTTAAATCCATTAATTTTAGAATTACAGTGATAAATGAAATAATGATAATCTACTGCAAATTGATATTACCCTAAAAAAAGCAGAATTGAATGTCTAAAGTGTCATATTAGTTATTAAAAGTATTAACATTACAAATGCGTATTCAAAACAGGACCTTAGAGAATAAGATCTGTTAACTGAATCCTTCACAGAAGTACTCACTTTATACTGGAATTAGGAAAGAAACTTTTTTTTAACGGATGATAGCAAAACGCGGTCATCGAGTCCATTATGCTAATTGGAGCCATAATTATCGATACCCTTTGAATTTTCACGCCCATCTCCGCATCTCCGCGCATCTCCGTATATATGGTGCGCTTTACACGTTAAACGAAAATCGCGTTTGCTACTGTTCTTCGAGTCTAAAACCCGCTCGCTACCGCCTTATATCATCGAACTAACATGCCAAAGTTGCCCTACAGTTTCGGCTGAGTTAATTTAGAAGTTTAGAAGTCAGTTAACCACCCCTTAACTTTTCATAACGATAGTTCAAAAAAAGAAATTGGGCAGAGTCGGCTTAAAGTTAGAGCCAAAATACGGAGTTTTTCTACCACTTAATTTTGACCTATATAAATGTATACATATGTCTGAACTCATTAGTTTCATTAGTTTTATTCTTTTAAATTCACTCCTCATAAATATTTTTTATACTGGTCTAATCGATAATTTTGATTATAATAGTTTCAAAATCACATTTGATATCTAGTAAAAATTTTAATTATAATTTTGAAACTATTGAAGAAAATCTGGGTGAAAAACTCGTATGTGTGGACTTCAGATCTTTCCAAGAGACAGATGATAAGTCTATTAGCGGTTGACTTGAAAATTGTCTGGCAGTCAATCCAAGTCATCAATAAGTAACGCTGGTAGAAGTTTGCCCACAAATCTGAATATCCGAACAATCCAATAACTTAAGATGATTTTAAATTTCTTATACATCATGTTCAGACCTCTTGAACAACCATCACGGGATAGGATTTTTCAAGTTTAGATATACGGCAAAAATGTGGGCCAATTGCTAAAGCTTATGGTGGTTGAATAAAACTGCTTCCATCGGAATCTCTTAACATAACCTGGTCCCACAACGGAATCGTTCTTCATCTTGGTTGGCTCTCCCAACTCTAAGAAACTGAAAATTTTTGTCCAATGTATTGCCAGACGCATGCGCTTTGCCTGTTTTCAAACCGCCTTTTAAGACAAAATTTCTAATTTCATCCCATGATCAGTTAGAGGTCGATTTTAACCCTCCAAGTAGTGCCCCGCATCCGAGGTTAAGACCTCATATTCTGATAGATCGTCTGATATCCCAGAGTCACCGGTTGAGACACCACTGTCTGGTACCACCTAGCCATCAGTACAGTGTAGCTTTCAAGCAGTAAACCTCGGTACAAAGACTCTGTATCCGTAGCTTGAGGACGCGTTCGATGTGCTTAGGGATTAAAAGAAAGGGAGAGGGCAATATGAAAAAAGGATAGGAATAAATGTAACAAGGTTTAATAAACAGGGATTAATGAAAAATGATTAAATAATATGCAATAAATAAAAAAGGGAAGCTTTAAAGGTTCTCTTGATCGTAACTGAAGGCCTTTGTGCAAGACTCTACAGACTATAAAGGACTTGTGGTATGCTCTAGATGACTAGTCTTTTACATTTTTATATAAGTTACCTTTCAGTTTTTTGTCCAGGATGTTTTTAAAGCAGTTTTTGACCTCTATCTATTTTATTTACATGGGATTTTAGAAGTAAAGCACCTAGATGGTTTAGGATGTCTGCCGCCTACTCCGACATATTGCAAGACCAAATCTGTTACAGGTAACGGAAGTATAGGCAGATCTCTGCAGCTTTAGGGTGTCTAATATCATTTATATTCACGCCTCCAGGGTTCGCCTTAGATAAGTCGTAGAACATTTGCCGAATTCAGCATCCATACCAATATCTTGTGTAACTCTTGACAATTAAAGAATTCTGAAGCTTCTTTGCGTCAGAAGCGTGGATAAAGAAAATAATCCATATAAAATGCATAAGTGATCTTACGCTCGCGATTTTTAGGTTTTCGTCAGAGGTACTTAAGAGAATTGTATAGCACTGTGGGAGATAACACTGTTAGTTGTCACACAATGATTTCTAGATGAGATAATAAATCTGTTATTCCAAAGGGACTCTCTATGCATCTGACCTTATGTGGATGGACCTGCAAGCTTTTTAACCGACAGATAATAAGTCCATGGAAGGTTCAATAGAAAGCTTTTGGGTAATCACTTAAGGCCATTAAGAGATTCCAATGATAAAATGCGCAAAGAGTCTGGTCTTGTGGTATAGAAGTTCTTTTCGCTTCTTAAAGCTTTCTTCGCCTCGTGGACAGTGATTAGTGTCTATTTCTGCTCATATGTTATGATGCCTCATAGTATTCGCTTAATATGCATGGGCAGATCTTGTAAACGTTTCACGAGAATGTCTCGACCTCCTTGGTTTTTAGTGGATTTTCGACGGAAACATGGATATCGCTGAAGAGATCTGATGGTTTGGCGAGAAACTTTTGTTTTTTATCGAATAATCCTTTTTCAGCAGATTTGAGTTGCTAGTGTGCGATGATGATTCATCAGTGCTTTGGCGATCTTTCAGACCCTTTTTATCTGGCGCAGCTAATCTTCTTGTTCAGTTTATGCAAGTATCTGTTAGCTAAATCTTATGGTTTAGGAAGAACCTAGAAGAACATTTTAGAAAGAAAAATAGAAAAGTTTAATGAAGAATGCAGTTGTGTAATATTTTCGATTGTATTATAACAAAAATATGGCAATATCGTGAAACTGGTTAATGCTCGTCGCAATCTCCGAAAAATTAACTATTTTCAAAAAAATTACAATTTAAAATGAAGAGCGTCTAATAAAAAATATAACGTAAAACGTCAAATTTTATATTTTGATACTGAACTTCTTATCATTTACAGAAATATATACCGAATTGGATATAAACACGGTTATTGTAACAAATACAAACATGGCAATGAGCAAAGAGACTCAAATGTAATGTACATGAAAACCAAGAACAAATTAAATCTTTGGTCGTAAAATAAAAAATGTCAAATATTAAATTAATTTAATATCTATTATGATAACTAACTTCATACTTGAATGTTTTTTTTTGCAGAATCAGCTTACGGGTTCAAAAAAGCCCGAGAAAAAATCGCAATTCGCCCTGCACCCTATCAACTCCATGTTCATTATTACGAAAGTTATGTAAATCCAGGTGTAACTTATCGTGTAGGGGCAGGCTTTTGGCAAGTAGGAATAGATAAAGCTCAAGAGTACGTCATCGGGCTAATAATTACTGATCATTTGTTTCCACTTATGGCTCGTGGAGCGAATTCTGCTGATACCTACCATAGAGTTAAAGTGCGCTTGCATGGCAAAAATGCTAATGAGATTGTACCAATATCAAAGAAGGACCCTCTGAATCTTATGTTCTACAATAAATTTGAGCGACAATACATGATTCCCGCCCGTGTTGTGTACACATAATTCAACTTAAGAGTATGCATAAGAGGCGTTAGGGCTGATTCAAATTCTATTCCATTTCTAGATCATCAAATGTGTATGATTTATCGAATTTTTTTCCTATTCTACTCCTGACACCTTTTAACACATGTGAAAAACATTCTAAGATAAAATTGATGTATGAGATTTTATTAAATACGAGTATAATCTTGAGGAATTATATTAACTTAATTTGTCAACGTAAAAACATGATACACGTATTAAAAAAATCGAGTTTGGCTTCTTTTCTGAACTTCACATGCTTTTAACTGGAAAATTCAGCATTCAAAATATTTGTTAGATTTTTCGTCTTTAATAAATATTTTCCACTTCAGACTAATTGTAAGTATAATACGTACAATATATAATTTTAGAGTAGAAAATTTCGGTAAGCTTTAGCAGAGATAACGTTGTATCAGAGAAAAATTTACTTGCTAAAATCTTTGTTCGCTAAATGTGTTATTTAAAAAATGGGAATATCAAACTGATTAGTAATGTTGGAAAATATTTTCTAAATATAAATTTAATTCTCTGTCACTCTAAATAGTCTTTAATATCCAGTTAAGATTGTAAACTAAGATTGACAGTTATCCTGGACGTTAATAAGGACCTACTTTAATAGCATTGCTTGGTTATTTTACATCATTTACGACTAATGACCATTTTTTTAATTGTAAAAAAATTGGCTCATCGATATTTAAAAATTATTTCGTTCAGCGATTTAGTTTTGCTCACTGTCTGAACTTGACCAGATAAAACATTAGACTCCCAAGAAAACTTTATACTTTACTGTGCAATAACTAAACGTTTTCATGTAATGAATTTAAAATTCATTGCGGTTACGTTTTCAACTTTCCTATTCTACTTTATGATAAATGACATACTATGTTCATGTCTAATAGTATCTGTTTGTTGATGAAAATATAAATTAGAATTTTTTTAGAAAACACTATGCATCTTTAAATTGCATAATTACTGCTTTTAGTCACTCAAAATTCTATATACTCTAGTGATGGGTAGTATCGGACTATACTAGACGGTGGAAGTATTAAAAATTAGTCTTGATTTTGAAAGGGGATAGCACCGTCCAGGACATAGAGCCAAATATTTCTAAATCCCTTCTAAAAACACTATTCAATTCTGCGTTGAATAAGCCTCAGCCGATGTAATTTGGCTTTGTGTATATTGATTTATCACGTGAAAATATAAAAATAAAATCTGAATTTGCAAGGAATTTCGTCAGTGAATTTCGTCAATGCTAACTTTTGCGACAATTGTTTCTGTTACACACTCAAGGCCTGAAATAGTTCTCCTTGACTTCGAGAAGCGAACCACGTTCGTTATCGAATTTTCGGCACCAGCTGACAAAAACATTATAGCCAAGGAGAATGAAAAGAAAGGAGAGGTATAGAGAGATTTTTCGTCTGTAAGCCGAACTCAAGGATAACGACTACAAAAGTTTTCAATACCTCCGAGGGTCATCACTAATCTGCTTTTAATTTTACTGAATGTTTATGTTATTTATTTCCATGGCACTTATTTTGTATGCACCAATTTTGGATAAGCGAACCATTTATTACAAAATTGCAAGTTCTATCAGTCGTAAAATTTTAATCCTTAGCAGATGTCACCTGCTTGGCCCAGCCTAGCTACCTGTATCTTCGAAATCGCAGGCCCTGCCGGTGCGGTCCATAGTTTGTACAGGTCGGAGTATAATTGGCAAGAAATTCAAAAACAAAAACTTTTGTAATTTTGACCCTCGAAAATATTAAAGCCCTAAATTGGTAATATAACTTTCTTTAAAAAAAATGAGTTTACTTGTCAAGACTTAAACTTCTCGTCTTAAGACCGTAAATCTTAGTAAAATGTGCTGGGTTAGGGCCTTAAAAGTTTTGAAAAATCTATTTTTTCAACATTTTAAAAGTGTTGTGGAAAAATTTTAAGTCATTCGAAGAAAAACTCTCTAAGCTATTGAACAGCGCAAAAACGCGTTTTTCGTTGAGTGGAGCAGTTGCCGCGTAGTGATTTTGTAATAATATTTGCCAGAACTTTCTGTAAATTTTGATGAAGGAAATGCGCTTTATACAGTTGAAATCGATGATTCAGTGGAAATTAAAAAAAATTCTTGACTTTTGTACACTTTAAAAATTTAAACGCCTTTTACTCAAAACTATCATTTATAAAGACGGTGCCAACTCTCACTCAAAAACTAATGCAAAAATTCTTTTCAAATTTTGTGCAAACTTTTTACATTTAAAATAACTCTTCCCTTTCTGAATGATGCTTTTTTAATGTTTAAAATATGACAATAAATTTACTTTACCCATATCTCTAAAAAAATTACTACAACATACTTGAAAAATCAAATACACACCATATGAACCTACCCTTTTGTTTCTTTTCATTCTTTTCTTAGATTATTCAGTAGTTTAGCATTGTCTTTAATTTTTAAAGTCGACGTGACGTTATCCAAAAATAACAAACTGTATAGATATATAACTTATGTGTAACTTTATATATATATATATATATATATACTTAATCGGGTTAGCTAATACTTTTATTTTTTAGCTGTTGGAAACTGAGCCTGGCTTTTGTTTGTCTGTGGAAAACTTCTTCATAAGAACAACAATTTCTGACGTACAGAATAAAATTTGAAAAAGGCATGATTTGTAAAGAAGATTTAAACAACATTCAAGTCTTATCACATTTCTTTCGAATTACTACAGGTAGTAGTCGATTTTTTGTACGTAATATGTATGTATTGTATGTTTAAAGGTTATGACAAAACGAAATTTTCAGAACCTGCAAAAAATTGTGAAGCATGTATTCAGATAGTAGCGAAAAGTTCTATCTAAGTTATATAAATAATTCTTAAGTTTCTGAATTAAAAAGATTTAGACAATGCAACAGAATTAAATTAAATTATTTAACTTGGTTTCTTGAAAAAAAATGTACTTTATTCATTAAAATTTAATCCTGTTCTCTTATATAAATAAGATAAATGAGAAATTTATTGAATTTCTAATTCATCATTTTGCATTCATTTTCAATTTTTTTTTATTCTCGCTACTCAATAAATGTGATTCTACTTACATTAATATGAATACCTATATACCTATTTCATCTAAAAATAACATTTTATCATGTCTATCAACAAATACAGATCTTTCTATAACGTAATAAGTTTTTTTGTTCAATAGTACGTAATAAAGTCATAGATATTAATTATTTTTGCGACCTCAGTGTAGGATAATGAAAAAGAAATAATTTACATTAAAGACTGTGATACAGATTTTTATATATACATATAGTAAGTAAACTTTTATCAAAATGTTTTATACATAAGTTGCTTGTTTTATTTCATCTTTCTTTGTTTCACCTCAGTAGTTGTTCCTCATCACATCGGTGAGAATAATAATGCCTTCGAAGTGCATGCTTAATTCTAGCACATTTATTTCCCATTAATATCTACAGTCACACATCATTAATCATGTGGGTACTAATGGTGGGGGATCACCCACAAATTATAAGAATAGCCAAATAGGTTTGAATTAGTGTGTAAACTTTTAACTTTATCTATTCTTATCTGAATTCTTGTTTTTAAAATGAGGCCGGACCGGTTGGACCGTTCTTCGTCTTGCGCAGGCTTCAACATTTTTTCTGATTATTACAAATCAGTGAATCTTTTTTATGTTCTTTTTCTGATTTCAAAGATAAGATTTTAGACTTTAATCTGACAAAGATTCGTATTTTTCCATTAATTTTCATAAAACATGCATAGAATGAACTTCGGAAATTGAAATCTGGAAAATCACGTGAAATAGGTAGGTTTCTGTCACATCATGTCTTGGCCTTTGTTAACAGATGAACGCTGAAAGTAGGGATTAATGAAGGCGTAATTTAATAAGCTTAAGATTTTTACCTCGCTTATTCATCCCCACGTACCCTTTGTCACTATACTAACACTGCATGCTAAGATTCACGCAAGCAAACTTCTTTTACGTTAATCCATTTTAGAAAATGGTACCTACTCCGGGCTCTGATCAGGGTATGATAAAGTGAAAATAATACCATCTGGGCAGGGAAAAACAGATCCATTTATCCTCATCTCCATTGCGGGAGATTTAAGGAAAGAAAAAGTTACCTCAAGCGTCATCGACTGTGTTTACATTTCTGTAGAAGAAACCATGCATGCTCTTGCCGAGGTGCTGTTGGTAGAAAAATTTTTCTCTGTCCTAACCTTTTCAAGAAGAAAATCTTCTCCTGTTGAGACTATATGCGTTATGCCAAGAATGATCATGTTGTGAAGAAACTCGAGATACAGAATTCGAGTTTAACTAGGACGGTAAGCATGTTCGATGCAGATACATTATTCCTCGTCGATAATTCAGAAGACAGAATCTGTTGGACAAGTTTAGTATCTGCATCGACGTGCATCCGTTATAGACGTTACGTCCTAAATTGCGGGTCTGTAGTACACTCAGCTGTATTAAGTTCTCTCTAGCGCCAAGGTGTTCCACAGCGCTTCTGTCCATGAGTTCAGGATCCTCGGAAATGCCAGCTAGTCCTCCTCATTTTAAATCAATGTTGGTGCATTTTTCTAACCCAAACTCTATTTCAATCATTCGAGTACACTCTTTGGTGATTCCGAGATAGTAAGGCAGTGATAGCCTCTCTAGAAGATGACGCTGTTTGTTTTGATACAATATATTCCATATAAGATAGTAAAGCAATCAACGCTTGCTTACGTCTTTGTTTGAGGATTTTCTTTCAGAAACATCCCTGTACGATTTTCCGATCGATCTGAGGAAGAACCCGGTAGCCTAGTCAAAGGCTTTCTGTATCGACTTATAAAGGAACCGGACCCAAAGCAACTGCCTTCTATGGAAAATGCAGTGGCCTGACTATAATAATGCTTAATAACACCTATAGCCACGTCCTGCGACCGTGAAATGGGGGGCTACAGCGAACGACGGAATCATTACGACCAACGATGACAAACTCTTGCATTCATCTTACACGTGCTTTAGAATGTTTTAAAATTAGCAATGGCTAATAAAAAAACATTCAATATATTTTCATGATCGCAATGCAATCTTTTCGTTGTAGACCTGTTAACTAGTATTATTATGGGCTAACTAAGGTCATAAGTGTTTCATATTATGCATGGATTTAAAAAAAATAATTTTTAATGCTTTCATCCTCCATAATGCGTCTTTCAAATAATTGTTTAAATTTTGACCCCAGATTCGGCAACAACTCCTTCGAAAACTCCGAGATGCCACGATTCAAGGATATCCAAAAATGTTTTCAATTAATTAATCAATAAATAAATGAATAAAATTAATCAATTACATTCAGGAATAGTTTGGATTATTCGTTCACCATACTAAATCCATTTTTCTTTAAATTCTGACATCAGATTCGAAATCAATGCCCCTAGAAACCACATATATGTGTCTTAAGATTTTATTGTAGTAGATTTTGATGTGCTTTTCAGCTTTCGGCCACAGCACCGGGTCTCCTGGCTCAGCGTGAAGAGACGCCATGGGTGAGCGAGAAAGTTATGATTCGCCCGTATTTTGTCAACAGTGTGTTTCTTGATTATCAGCAGCTTTGACTTGTTCAGTGTGTAGTGGGAGATTCTTAATTTGTGAGGAAACTTTTGGATCACAGGCGCATTCTGCCTTATCCATCTAATATTCCTGTTCTGTTGATGGAAGCGTCTTTTGGTATTGCGATTCATCCTCGGTTTTAGCCTTCAATTTGAATCAACCAAAGCTATTGCCGTACCATAAACTAAACGATCGATGGCCCACAGGTCGGATTCCTCCAAGATATCCGTACGATGCAAGGCAATAATTTCAGTCAGACGTTGGGGCTTAGGAGGGACATGGATGTTAAATTTCCTCCTTATCCTTAAAGTACTATGATATTTTAAGGTCGGATCCTAACTTCGGTTAGGAAAGCATTCTGCGTTCACGCCACTGTAAGCAAGGTCCAGTCTGCGTTATCTGGGAGATCGCCAGATATCCCAGAACCATCTCTGGACAATTATCCGCGATTTCCTATTGGAACCATATTCAGCAGAAACTCCTGGTACCTAATTATTCTTGAAACAGCTTACGTAGTCACACGTTGAAGAGACCACATTCTAAAAATGCTTAGGAAATCTGAGATGGTAGATAAAGAAGCATAATTTGACAAGTTATGGAGTAGGATGCCGCGACTTCTGGGCCAAACTCTAATATTTAGAGAATTTAGGAATGTCAATCACTTCATCTACATGTCTCACTTTTAAAAGCCCTAGTAAAGAAATCAGAGGTTAAAAATGGCCGACAACAACTCCTCGCAAAGAAACTGTACAGAAAATTTTACAAAAATATAAAAAATCATTCCTTGTTGAAGGAGCTAACTTTTGCTTCCTTCAGATCATCCGGACCTAAGTCAGGCACAAAGGCTCTCATTTTTGCGTACGAATGCGGTATCATTTCCACCTAAGAATACCATTACCGTATTTTTCGTTAAGAAGTGCCAATCGATAGGTGCAGAGCATGTTATGCACATGCTGAGTACATAGAACAAATACTATTCAGGTGACCCACTCACGCGGGCTTTGGCTCCAAACTTGCTCTGCAAAGAGCTCCGAGGGAGATAGAATCTAATTTGTTGAAGAAGAAATGCTGAAAAAGGAAATATGAGTTTTGTATAAAAGTCCTCATTGAATAGGTCCGTTTCAGTAGCCCCCCCCCCCACCACATATTTTTACATTCATACAAACTCATTCGATTGCACCCCAAATGCGCTCCATTGCACCCCAAAGTACAAATTTTACGTCACAAAACTGATGAAGTTATTGCAAGTGTTGATGTGGGGGGGGGGACACGCTACCACCCACTTTCGAAAACATAACATTTAAATAACTAATCATGAAGAACTTCAAATGCGCTCCATCGCCCCACCAATAACAGGCATTGCACCACTATGATAACGGAGTTATCGGTGTAGCAAAATGGGGGGGGGGCTGGTGCCATTTTTGTCAAAAATCAACATTTTCCAAATTTATTTTCATGAACTTATTTAGTTTCAAATGCGCTCTATAGCACCACAAAAAAATTTTGCGCCAATTAATTGACAAAAATACAAATTGGTGGTGGTGGTGGGGGGGTGCAATGCTAGTGTTAAAATCCCCATTATGCACTAATAATCACATTTAACTTGCAAAAAGATATTCCTCTCTAAATGCGCTCCATTGCACCACCAGCAATTTTTAAATCAAATTAAAAATCAGAAATTTATTTAATTGTAAACACTTGAAGTAAGTCATAATTTATGATAACTTAAACTTCCATATTTTAAGATATCAAATCGCAAAAAAATAATGCGATTTGATTTCAAATGAGCTATATTGCACCAGCAATTAATAAATTTGTACTCTAACGGAAGACCAGAAAATATATAATCTTCCGGTGGGAAGGGCTGCAGATACGCTTCACGTATCTCGAGTCCTCATTAATATTTTTTAATATTCTTTGGCTAATTTCAAAGCACTTCAAATGCGCTCCACCAAAAAATTTAATTGCGCTCAACTGCAAGTACTGATAATGGGAGAGTGCAATGAGGTGGGGGGGGGGGGCAATGACACGCTTCACGTATCTCGAGTCCTAATTCATTTTTTTTAAATACTCTTCGGCTTATTCCGAAGCACTTCAAATGCGCTGCATCGCACCATTAAAAAATTCAATTGCGCTCAGCTGCAAGTACTAATAATGAAAGAGTGCAATAAGATGGGGGGCTGGTGACACGCTTCACGTATTTCGAGTCCTAATTAATATTTTTAAATACTCTTTGGCTTATTCCGAAGCATTTCAAATGCGCTGCATCGCACCACCAAAAAATTCAATTGCGCTCAACTGCAAGTACTGATAATGAAAGAGTGCAATAAGGTGGGGGGCTGGTGACACGCTTCACGTATTTCGAATCCTGATTAATATTTGGCAAAATGATGGAGTGCATTTAAAGTGCTTCGGAATAAGCCAAAGAATATTAAAAAAAAATTAATCAGGACTCGAGATACGTGAAGCGTGTCACCAGTCCCCCCATCTCATTGCACTTTCTCATTATCAGTACTTGCAGTTGAGCGCAATTGAATTTTCTGGTAGAGCGATGCAGCGCATTTGAAGTGTTTCGGACTAAGCCGAAGAGTATATAAAAATATTAATTAGGACTCGGGATACATAAAGCGTATCACCAGCGACCCCCCACCTTATTGCACTCTCTCATTACTATCAGTACTTGCAATTGAGCGCAATTTCATTTTTTGGTGGTGCGATGCAGCCCATTTGAATACTTCGGAATAAGCCGAAGAGTATTTAAAAATATTAATTAGGACTCGAGATACGAGAAGCGTGTTGAAAATTTGATTGTGTTTTGGTTAAATTTTGGATGTTTTTGAAAATTCAACAATTTTGTTGAAAATTAAGTTTTTTTATGCTTGAAAATTGACTTTTTTCGGTTACAAATTCATATTTTTTGGTAGAAAATTAATCCTTTTGGTAGAAGTTTCTTTTTCTTGGTTTAAAATGATTTTTTAGACAATGGTTAAGCATTATGTTTCCCGTTTAAAATATATTTTTTCAGAAGAAAATGCAACAATATGTTTGAAAGATAATGTCATTTGTTGAAAGTTAAACTATTGTGCTGAAAAACTTGTTGTTCTTGTTATAAACTTATTTTTAAACTGATAATTTAACCGTTTTTCGTTGAAAATTTAATATTATTTTTGCAAGCTTATTTAGCGCTCCTATACTTATTACATAAATTAAATTTTCATTGTTGATTGCATTCCTTGATAAGTTACTAAATTAACTAATTGCAATTGTTATTTGATGTTTATAAAAGTTGTTTATTAAAGTTTCCTAAGGCGCACCGTGATATCCCTTGTTTTTTGTTCCAGACACCTATAAACTATCTAGCTTCCTTACACGCACTCTATCAGGTAATTCCGTTTTTTTAATTGTTAATTACCTACGCTTTTATCGAAATTGTATTTAAGTAGGTTTTATTTATTTCAAGAAAATGAGGACCCTACTTTTTATTCTGTGTTTCAACGTAGTCGCTTTTCCTGACCCTATTGGTAAGTAAAGTAATATCTGTAATTTAAAAGGCATTTTGAATTCCAGAATATTAACTCCCTCCTCAAAATAGTTCAGATTAAATAGGGTCTTTTTTCCATGTTGCAAACTGCTCTCTAAATCCGTAAATGTGTTTCAGTAATCAAGTAAGTACATGGGAAATACTACTATACCATTTAAAAACAGGTGAGCAACTGAAGATCAGTAAAAAATCACTCTCTTATACTCCAAAGATTTACTAAACTTATATTGAAAAACTGCTAACTTTTTTGGGAGAACATATAAATTTTTAAAGCGCTGATATATTAAGTAGAAAAACGATATAGCATTGTTGTGATAAATAGAAAACCCTAGCAAAACCATTCGGCAGTCCTTTATTTTCGAATTTATTAAAACAATAATACTCTGAAACAGTACTCAAGATGTCAGCGGGAAACTAAAAAAGATACAAGGATCATCATTGTACGGTTTGAAGTTTTGAGTATGGTAAAAATATTTTTAATTTATATTGAAGTAACGATTTATGATCCATGAGAATTACATGATTTAAAATGATTACGATTTAAAAAAATGCTCATAGCAGGCTAAGAAATAATATCGAAGATTTTATAGGTAATGTGAAAATGTTTAGAAATAGAAAGAATGATAGCAGTTTAGGATCAAGTTCAAATAAAGGTTAAAATGATGAACACCATTGGATAAGAGAAAACCTCGCCTCTCAGATGTGTTTGGGATAGTCAAAACCGAATACAGAGTCATTTTGACACCATCAAATCAGAATCAAGGTCAAGTGTAGGACAACATGAGATTTAAAAATTTTCTCAATTTTGTCTTTGGGATGACCTTTATGCCGACCTGATGGAGTATAAATGACCCCGTATTCGGTTTTAGCAACCCAAAAAACGTATAAGACGATAGGCTTTCTTGGATCAATTTTGTTCTCAGATCCAATTGTTTTCTTTATTTTCACCTTCATTTGACCTATTTCGTAATGTGATAAGGTCAAATTGACCCCGAATTTGCATTTAGCGAACCCAACAACGTCTTATAGCAGAGGCTTTATCCGATCTAAAGGTAAAAAGAACTTGGAATCAGATATTTGTATAATTATATATAATAGTATGTTTTATATGCTAGCAGATATGTTTGTAAAGACAATATCCTTTTGGCTCAAAATAATGAGCTAGTCCTCATAAATATGTAGGGTAATATTTTCAATATCTGTTCTTTAATTGCTTAAATAACACGTTTCTGGAAACTATTTCTTAGAATGTTTGAAGCAATACAAGGTTTTTTCTGTTTTCGATATTTTTGTACACTTTCCGGTTTTCAAGTTACAGTATTATATACAATGAGATTCGCACTAAAATTGAGAAATTTTTTAAGTAGATATACATTCACACCTATTTGACCGAAAAGTGACGAAATAATACAAATTGATTTTTGAAATACGTATTCCATGCAAAAAAAATAAGTTTTCCAATCAAGCAAAGAAATTTGTTTATTGAAAAGTATAAAAACGAACGTACAACAAAAAGATTTAGTTTAATATGATATTCCTTTCTTGCGTATAGAGTACGTGTATTAAAAAGCAATTTGTATCCTTCGAAATTTATGGTTCCAATAGGTGATGAGATATGTAAATGAAATGATTAAAGTTTTGCAGTGGTTCTTTTAAACTTTAAATAGAAACTTTGAAATTAAACTGGCTTAATCTCTATAAATTAATAAACAATTTGAATCTAAATTACTATTTTTTTAGCTTAATTTTTCTCAAACAAAAAAGAGTATTTTTAACTTTTTAATTTGGAAAACCTGAACCTAGGGAAATCAAGACAGTTTTAAGTGAAATTAGATTTTTTTCATAAATGTGCCAGGCGTGTGGGGATTTTTATTGCAGATTCGAATGAATCCCTGCACGCCTTTATCTGTAAATTTTAGTGCAAATTTAATTGCTTTTAACACAATAAATTGAAAACGAGATATTGTGCATAGAAAGTGTAAACAGAAAAAAGTTTCCTTTTGGTTTAAACCTTATGACAAAGATGATACAGAATCTTTTCTGCATAAATACTGTGTAAAAAAATGGTAGAAAAATTTCGTCCAACTTTTTTAAAAAGTGCTTCATTGTACTATCTATATTTTGGAATAATAGACGTAATTAATATAATTCTCTAAATTATAATATAAAAATAACCCAACACATACTCAAGAGTGTTTGCCAACATACACTCAGAGAAATTTTTCTTTTGTTTCTGTAATGTATAAATTACATCTTCTTGTAAAATGGAAAATATGATTCAGGAAATTATTAAATTCTTTAATATAATAATTAATTTTTCTACTTACACTTCCTTTTTGCAGAATCACTTGGGAGATTAACTAATAGGGCCCGAGAAAAGAAGACAGTTCATCCTCGTCCAATTGAACTTGGTGTAGATCTTTACGAGAGTTTTATTAATAATCGTATAATTTACCAAATAACACCAGGATTTTATAAAGTAGGAATGAATATTAATTACGAGTACGTCATTGGTTTTATCGAAACTGGACGAAATGGATATATTTTGTGCCCACTCATGGCTCCTAGAGCAGATCTTGATACTAGAAACGGAAGAGTTCAATTACGTGTGCATGGCAACAATGCCAAAGAGATTGTACCAATATTTAAGCAGGATCCTCTGAATAATCTATTCTTTAAGAAATTCGGGAAAGAACACGTTCGTGCTGCCGAAATAATCGTCCGCAATCCAACTTAAAAGTACCGAGTGTAAAAATTCGACACTCGTATAAATGCTCATTTTTAAATTAAATATTATTTTTTTAAATTAGCTCAGACTGCTAAGATTTCGTTGAGATTTCTGGGTGCGTCCGGATTTAAAAACTTCTCGAGATCGGGACTCTCGAGGAGAAATAAGATTCGGCTATGCTCGGCAACTGTGATGCGAACGCTGCACGCTTGTCGAAAGATTTCAAAGATTTCTAAGAGTTCCAAGTTTTCCGCAAAGAGTTTTAATGTTTCCAGCGCAGAAGTCTTTAGACTACAAATTAAGAATACAAACAAAATCTTAAGAATACAAACAGAAAATGGAAAAAAAGTGTTTTTTTAGGTTTCAAAATCTACGTTCACCTTTCAATACTTGCGAAGTAGAGATTTATAAAGGCGCGGATTTAGAAAATGCTGTATTAACTTAAATTTTTCTGAGACTTTTTTTTAAGTTTATGTACCTAAGAAAAAATTGAGTTTCTCAAGGTTTCAAAATACGAGCATCTAAGAAAAATCTAAAGTGTATTTTGTATTTAATATAATATGAACTGATAAAATTTATATTTTAAAGATTTCGTCTAGTCTTAGTCTTAAACCAATATTCTTCTCCTTAGACGAAATAGAATAGTTTTTTCTTTAAAGACAAGTAGTTATATTTCCTCATTAGACTTAGTTTAGGTGGAAATTAATATTTTCTTTTAATCCTACTCTTTTTCCTATTCTATTATTTACAAAACTACTTTGTAATAAATTATTATAATTCATCATGTTTGCATTCTTATCAATTTCAATGTCTATCCTTCTATTAAACACCTTTTTGGAAAGATAACATGCTTCAAGCGATTCCAGAAAGTTCAATTATTTTAAGTTCTCATCATTGTTCTCATTGTTTTTGATAATTATATTTTTATATAAAATTAAAAATCTGTAACCAATATTTAGAAATTTTGAATATACCTACGTTTCAAAGATATCACTAAAATACCGAGTTAAAAAAGGTAATAATAATGAAGAAAATTTAATAATTTAGAACATCACTTAAAGGTGTGCCTAGAAGTTTACTCACTGATTACGCGGTATGCTAATTTAGGATAAATCTTAAAAATTAGTATTAAAACTGTTCATTATGCAGGCTGAACTTTACGAAGATTTGTGTAGTGTCAGTAATAAAGTTACTGGTGTTAATTCAAAATACCAGTGAATGATGATATTTTTTTAATTTTGATTAACATTTTGATTGAAAATATAATTTTAGAATAATATTTTTAATGGAATGTCCGATAAAGCTCCATATTGATAAACCATATTAAGAATGAGTTAATATTTTGAAAATTTGTAGTTCAACTAAAATGAATCCAAAGAGAAATTATTATTTATCCTAAAAGCCTTATTTTTTCTGTTTCCGAATGTGCTCGCATAACGCAATCTCAAGTAGGAGCAATTTCTTAATTATACGTAATCATGTCATAAATTTAAAGTATTTTTTCGTCTTCACTGCATATAATTTAGAATGATGAATCAGGTTGCGACAAATATAATATGTAGGTACTGAAACATTTCGGAGAATGTTTATTAGTTATACTTTATTTCAGGAAAATAATGACCTTGCTTGGTGCTCTTTATTAACTTTAACTACGTTAATAATTGCAGTATATTTATTTTATATTGGAAATAATCGAAATAGAATCAATTAAAGTAAATTTCTTTTTGCATCCATAACGTACTTTCTAAATCTATACATTAGTAAAATAGAAGGAAACCTCTAAAGATTATTAGAAAAGTACTCATTTGAACTACTCATTTCTCATTGCTACTGAAAAGTGCCCCAAGTAAAAACCAGTTTTGATGCAAGTATTGCCATACATCTACACACGAAGTTAATAGGATCATCCGTGGCTAGATAAAGGTCGTGGCCATGCTAGTGCATTATTTTAATCCGCACTAATATATACATCATAATATATATACATCCACTCTTTTTAAAATGGCAAAAAAAAAAAAACAACTAAAAGAGCACTCTCGGCGGATTAGCTGTGCAAGGTCTAAGGTCCACACGGAGAAAAGTTAACAGTAAAGCTTAAAGTGTCAAAATTTATGTGGTCGTTTTTCTTCTATGTACTACTATGTACCATCCATAATGTGTTCTTCGTAGGCAGGCAGACCATAATTTTATAGTAAAGTTGACACTGTCGGAGCGAGTGGGCTTTGTTTTGATTTTTAACGTCACATTTAATGCTTCCGAGGGAGTACCTAAATATTAAACAAGCTCGAGCCTGCTCCTACAACTACGTACCACGAAGGGCATAACGATTGTCAAGGTGTAACTGCTCAGCTCAAGGTGTAACTGCCCAACGAGAACACTGACATGATCGAAGGCCCGAAGCGCCCCTGTTTTTTGGCATAATCCTGGTCAAAAGACATGCTGCTCAATGGAGCGAGCGGTTTTGTTGGTAACAGGCTAGCCAGAAAATATTACTAGATTATCGTCTGTCGAAGAGGGACCAAGATGCAAAGCCCTTTGTTGGGACAGCTTTTCTAAAATATTTTCTCGTTTTACAGAAAATCCTCCCCTTACTCATTGGAGGGTCTACTATTTTAGATTTGTAACTTCTGCGCGATCAAATTTCCCATTTGGGGCTTCTGCTTCTATGCTTTAGTGACCTCGCCGATTAATATAGGTGCGTCAATGACCTTAAGTGTTGACAGGACATGTGTAATGGAGTTAAGTTACAAATATGTTCTACACTGAGAAAAATCTCAAAATATATCACTTTAATTTATTACTGAAGCGAAAAAAGGCACATTTAAATATTATATACATTTATGTAAAGTCAATATATGAATTTTAACTTGGTTTTTAATGTAGCACAACATTTTTTCATAAAATCGCACTTCCAAGCGCCTCTTATTTGACTGATATTGTTCTTAAACGTGTTTGCGATAATTTCTGGTGCTGTTAACCCTGTTCTAGATCGCCATGACGAATCCTTATGTTTCTATTGCATTTCTAATTCTTCTATGGTTTCTGCCCTGATATTTAAGACCCCCTATGAAAAAAAATGCAGGGGCATGATGTCAGGATCCACTTTACGTGCGATGCTGTAAAGCGCAACATGTCTTTTGCTATTACAATAGTCTCGCAGGTGTATAATTTGTGACATACGCCGTTTTTTTACATCTAAAGCGCCCTTACCACCTCTATGTCCTGATAGAACTACTTTTTCAATCTTTGAATTAATGTGTTGCTTCGTTAGTTCTGCGGGAACGGTTCCATTTAGCCTTTCAAGGTTGGTGTTAGACCATTTGATGAGCTCAAAAGAGTACATGAGGACATGGAATATATGACTCTCCCTTAGCCATTGCCGCGATGTCATTTTCAAACTATTCTTTTAGCTTCACGGCTCATAATTCACCTCTGGTTTAATTGCACTGTTCTTCACTTATCTAGTCCAAACTCCATTACAATATCATTGGAAAACTGCTTTGTTACGTCGGTCACATGCTGCAGTTGCTGGTCTGAACTAGCGTATAGGTATTCTGAGTCCATAAGACATGCTATTTTGTGTTTAACTCAATGGCTTTAACGTTAAACAGATCCATAGTGCACTGAAGGAGCCTCATTGAAAAAGATCCGTCGTAATGCGTATTGATCTATGTATATTTGGTTATTGTACTCTAAATCATCATCGAACGACTTAGAAAGTAACTGAGGTGTGGGCAGATTTGTTAAATTCATAAGACCTATTAGCTCTATTTTTATAAGCAGGAGAATAGTTTCTTGAGATTTAACAAATTGATTCTTTAAAATGTTTGGTTCTGCAACCGCTGCGAATTTTGGTGTGAATCATCTGTACCACAAGGATTGACTAGGTTGAGATCGACCTTGAGACCATCCCTATTGACAAAAAATTCCAGATACTTAAACTCTAAGCAATAAAACCCGCTTTTCTCTGTGTTTATTCTCGAATCGGATGCCGAAACGCGATCAAAAACCTTCCCCAGCCACGACAGATTTTCCTCAAATGTGTCGGTTATAAATATGATGTCGTCTGGGTAGCTAAGCACGTTTTGTCTCATTTAAGGCATTATCGACCAATCAGTAAGCCGTTAGAAAGTTGCTGGAGCTCCCGTGAACCCAAAAGACATCCTCTTGAACTCAGACAATTCTCTTCCAGGAAGTGTGAACGCAGTATATGCCAACCTGTCAACTTCCTCGTACATAGGTTTCTGTAATTTCGGGGAGCCAATGGGCCTTGCGATATAGAGGCAGATTAATTCTTAAAAACTCTTTCAAAGCTTCCTCCGCGCCCAAAAGTAGAACATCAACTTCACTAAAAATCTGATCTTACACCAACCAATGCTTCAACGGGTAATTCTTTCCCTGAGTGTCCGGCATAAAGACATTCCGAGACCGTGAGAGAAATGCCATACTAAATTTGTCCTGGCCCTCTAGCCCTAAAATTATCTAAGTATCAAGGATACTAGCTTCTCCACCTTCGCAAATCCGAGTAAATTCATCAATGGTTATGGACAGGTTGACTTTATCGATAATCATACCAGTCGGACCAGTTGCCACTATTGTTCGAGATATCCTGGAAGTGTCCAGGTGTCTAACGAAAGGGTTCGCTATCTTGTCTTATAAGGACTTACGCGTCAGAGCGTGTGAAGAACGATGATCTAAAAAAGTGTGTCGAAAGACTGAGTTGATAGTTGCCATTACGTGTATCCAATTTTCAACTTCAATAGTCTCTACTATACCGCTAATTAACTCCACTTCCGAGATACTACCTTCCAATCCCCTAATTAGGTCCGAATCCTCCAAAAAGAGGAGTGTAAGCCTTCACTTACATTACTACAGGCCCATCTCCAATAACCAATCTATGTCGAAAGATGGCTCGAAACCCAGCTTGTCATCGACCGAAAGGTCTTTTAAATTGTACTTAACACTCTGACTGGATCTAATTGGGCTAGCCAAAGTTTGAGTTACGGTCCTAGCCTAACCCTTTACATTTATAGCAGCGGAGCCTGCAAAGGGCTCCACAGCCCTTCCTGTAATATCCTGGTTAGTGAAAATTAAAGCAGACCACTTCATTTGGGTCTCTTACCGGAGACTCGTTCTTAATTTTGCTATCAGCGGAAGGATTAGTGTTCTGCAGACCACCCCAATTCTTGATACTACCATGTGAGGTATTTTTTTATCGTTAGGCTGGGTATTTTGGTTATTATGTTCGCCTCTATCCTGTCTTTGTTCTTTACCGAACTATAAGATATGATATACTTCCTCTTTTACTGATGAAGATGGATATAATACAGAAGATTTTGGAGTTGCATGTGGTTTATAAGCGAATTACCTAAAAAAAGAGTTGTAGCGGATAACATTATGATAGTCTGGACCACACAATAGACTCACCTTTTCCTTCGGTCAAAGTCATCGTCGCCGAAGGAAGATCTGAACTCCTTTCTAAATTTTCGCCAACTATAGAATTTCTTTTCTTGATTTTTAAACCATTTAATTTCGACGGAGTTCCTTCGAATAAAACCGGCATAGCTAGAAACAAATCTTTTTCCAATAGCCTAGTGAGCTTCCTACAATCCTCAATTTTTGTTATGAAACCGTCCGCGCTAATGTCGCTACCCTTAAGAGTTAAGTTCCAGCCCAAGATAATATTTCCTAAACTTCTATTGCTGAAATTATTTCTATTAGGTGATTTTTTGCTATAGACTATATCCCTATCAGAACTATAATCGCGAGAGAGATTTCCTTAAAAACATATGTTACTTCTTAACGGTTCATCCTCGAGGTTCATCTAAAATTCTTGACTTTTTTAAGGCTTCCAAGACTATCTACCTCTCTCTATCGCCGTGATTTACCGTGACCTTTGGTTATCCCAGGTAATCCCTAAATGTAAGATCTCATACAAGAAAACTATCCTTACTTAATGGGCTCTCAGATTGCCGACAAAAAAAATTTATTTGGTATGGTTTAGTTCAAAAAAATCTAGGGTGCCAGCCACTAGTGAAATTTCGAAAAGTAAAAAAGGACATAAACATTTATCCCCTAGTGGCGAAATATCTATTCAATGATCATCTAACGCTTCTGTGGTTTATTTCTTATTACGTTTTATTGGTTATTCACTCTTCAAAGGATTCGGGGCGGGGTTCTAACATACCACAGAGTAAATTAGAGACCACATGTATAAAAGGAACAGTAGTGCTGGTTTATTAAAACTGTGATTAAAGAAAGTTGAAGAGATTGTAGCGTTCATCGGATTACAAAACAAAATTGTGATTACAAGCTTTTTCAAAATTGTAAACACAACAATAACGTTAAACGATTTCCGGTCTCCCGCACATCATTTACCGAAAAGAAATAGAAACTCTAACAAGTTTCCTCGTAGCTAATTTGTCGAAATGATAGACGAAATTTTCCAGAATCTAACCATTCTATAGGGAATTGGTCGACCCTCGCGTCTATTAAAATTAATACAGACAAATTGTGCCGGCCACGTGCTCCATCAAAAGTAAGAAAAACAGCGGAGACATTAGCAAATTTTCGCAGGGAATTACCAAGTTTAAATAGCGTACTAGGATCCCCAACCAGTAAACGAAGAACAAACCGCACACAGAGAGGACTTAACAAAATAAAATGGGAAATCACTTTAGCGGTGCTTCTCTTTATTCTAGCTTAACGTAATAAGTTTTCGGAAAGCTCGCAGAAGTGATTTGCCGAAAACAAAGGACATATCATATTTTAATAAATTTTGCGTTTGATAATTAGAACATTATTTTTCATTTTCAAACAGTTAAAATAAGATTGCGCGCCATATTGTTCCACCACTAGGGTAAATTGACGCAAGTAAAGATTTTTTAAAGGACTAATAATTAAGTATTTCAATTTATATAGATTTAAATTTTCCAATAAACGAGGCGATGATTTTCATATGGCCTGGTCTTAAGAATTTAAAATAATTTTACGAAAATCATTTAAACTAGGTTTTGAAATATTATTTTGGGAAATTATAAATTTTCCAATTTACTCTTGACCTCTCTTTTTCTTGCGTTATTTTATATAGAATTTGTAATTTATCATTTTTCATTCCTTTTCAAGTTCTTTATACTTTCTAATCATATATGGCGTAGTATGTACAATGTACGTGAAGCTACGCTTTTTTTATAAAAGAAAAGCTGTTATCAAGCCTTTCCTACGAATTTTTCGATTGCTTAATTCGTAACAGCACTCATTTATTTATCAGATTACAATGTAAAGAGAAAATAAAACCATGAAATGCAAATAGTTTAGAAGAGCATTTGAGATAGTCAGGTATAATTTAGGCGTATTTTATTTTGACATAATTTCATAAGTCGGATGTATTTTTACGAAATTCAGCGTCTTCAGTAAACTGAGTTTTTAAATAGAAATAAATAAGAACAAATAAGATAGCGACTAGCATAATATAAAATGAGAGATTTTAAGGAATATACGTCGCGCATATCAAAATTCTTTATAAATGTGTTTCCGTTATTTCAAGCATATTAAAAAAGTAACCGTTACTTTGATTTTCATCTTCAGGGTTTTTCCTAGTTGTATGAATAATTATAATATTTGTAATTTAATGTGAATTTTTGATTGCAGTGCACAACAAGAAAAAAATGCTTATTTTGCAAAATCAGTTTTTGACAGTTTCATCCCGAGGCTCGTTTTCTTTTACAATAATAGTAGCAGAAGTGAACTAAAATCCGAGTACGCTCTCGATTGCTGTTTACTGGAATGATGGCGCATTATTTGATTATTTGAAGAACGATCTTTAACAAAAGATTTTGCCAATTCCTTACTCAACTGACGTAAGAAAATGTCTCTAATAGGTTTTCTTTTTAAAATATTATTATTTTTATGATAAATTATGTACGCAACAAGTGCACCAACGTCCAGCATGTTCAAAAACATTGAAAGAGGATATCTCTGACTTACGTCTTTGCGTGGTATACGTCTAGATTTATTAGCAGCCATTTGTATGGGAATGCAAGGATTAGTTCTTTTCAACGTGCTAGTAATAGTTAATTTCCATGTCAGCAAGTGCTTAGCAAGAGGCGAAGAAGAAAGAAAAAAAATGATCCATCATTTTATTTCGACTACTTTCTTTATATGGCCCCGCAAGTTCCTTCACAACTCTCTCTCCTTGAATCTTTTCGTCAACGTTGCCAATTTTGCTAGTATAAATGATTCCAAACAAAGGATATGAATTTTCTGCGTCGCAAATTCACTAAATTTTGATAACGTATTTGGCCGTTTTCGGCGGTAGATGTATAGTAAATTTTGTATGTCAACGATAAGGATAAAGATCAATACTTAAATCTTGCGTTTGTTTGTAAACTTTACCTAAATGTGTATTGAACACATCCCAAAAATCACGTATAGGAGCAGCTTTATCCTTCTCTGCTCGCGTTCTAGGCATGCTGGCGTCATCAAAACGAATGAATCGTAATAACAAAAGAAATCTATTGAACCCTATTGCATACAGAGGATAAGAGGATAAGTACTTTATGGCAACTAAACGATACTTTACGTCTTCAAGATAGTTAAGATTACTCTAATTTATATTTATTTACTCAAATAAATCGTTTTATGATGATTTAATAACCAACGACGCTCAAAAAATAATAAATCGAGGTGATGGATACCCGCGTACCCTGGTTGCGTATCAGCGTGGAAAATCTGGTAATCCACATAAGGCTTAAATCGGGCCTCGAAAAGCGTACATTGGATTTGGATGGAAGCTTCTAATGTGTCCCCTTAGGGGTTACACTTTTCTTGCACCTTCTTCCCTATTCATTAACATACCTACCATACACTTGCTTGGTGGTTGGAGGGGGACCTACAGTTTAAGGTGGGTTTTGAACCACCAAGAGCAACAGTTTTAAGTATTTTGAAAATCTTTTTCTCTAGAGGTACCGGTGCCACGAGTCTCCGGAGACGAACAACTCCCTTGCTAGTCTAGTGTTCACCGCATGGGCCACCGAGGCTCTTCCAGAGTGCGAGGCGAGAATCGAACCCGCAAGCCGACAGAGTTGGTCCAAAGCCTGCGCAACACCATAGCTGTGCATTTTAATCACTCTCAAAATATAATCACCAATTTTAGTTAGAAAATTATTTTTTATTTGCAAGCAGATACAATTAATATCGCGCACCGCATTATCTAATAGATATGATAAGTTCACGCTTTCAGTGGACCAAGTTCCTTTTCTTTAGGGCATAGACCTTTTAAAATAATAGTTTATAATATGTTGAATTCTCTTATATAGAATAAGCATATGCGATAATCATTTTATGAATCTAGGACTGAAACCGATTATTTAGATATAACAAAATAAAAGAAAAGTATTATTCTTCATTATTATTTTTGTATCTAGTTCTCATGA
Source organism: Druon quercuslanigerum (assembly GCA_010014905.2). NCBI lineage: Eukaryota > Metazoa > Arthropoda > Insecta > Hymenoptera > Cynipidae > Druon > Druon quercuslanigerum. The sequence goes on along the minus strand of JAAAKG020187697.1, from coordinate 17,900 downwards.
GAGACAATCAAACTGACTGCAGCTATTGCAGACAGTCAGTTGTTATCCTAAAAACTAATTTTTCTTAATCAGGGGATATAAAAAAATTTAGGTTTGATAAAAACTGGAGATCTGAAATTTGACAAAAAACTAATACCTTCTCATTAGGACTCTAAGGCTAAAAAGACCTCTTTTTGCAGAATCATTTTGGCGATTAAGCAGGAGGGCCAAAAGAAAGACTGCAATTCATCCTGCTTCGATACAACTTAATGTTCGTTACCCTGAAATGTGTTCAACTCTAGGTTAGCGTTCGCGTTTAGGACCGGGCTTTCATGGTATAGCAATAGATAAGTATCACATGTACGTCATTGACGTAATCCAAGATGATCGTTTTAGTCCATTAGTGGCTCGTCGAGTGGATCATAACGATCGCTAAGGAAAAGTGAATGTACTAATTAAGGACAATATTGCCAACGAAATTGTACCAATATTTAGAAAAGATCCTCTGAATTATCTGTTCCACAAGCCATTTGGGCCAGAAAACATTATCTACGCTGAGGTGCGCGAATAGTCCGACTTACGACTATGAACGGGCTATACGGAGTGTTGTTACCTATTTTGTTAAATGAAAAAAAAGTTTGACCAATTCTAAGAAATGTATACGCGCTTAGTTGGCCTATTTCGTAATTCACATAAAAGGAGAAATTATGGCCCAGGTATGTCCTAACTTTGGCCTAGAATTAGTTTAGCCCTTGTCAATTCTCATTGATCACGATCCTCACAGTCAGATAATAATTGATGCTAATTATTTATTTTACGCATCAATCACATTCAGGGTAGCTTTTCGATTTTACTTTAACGTGAAATAAATATTTGCAACATAATCTATTTAAAATTAGAAAAATAAGGACGGCATTTCTTTTGAATTGCTCACATGTTTTCATTTTCATAATTTCACACTTCTGACTTATTCATTATTTCGGGACTAATAACGAGCAATATTGTTTTTAAATAGTACTCAAACACATTTTTATATCATATAATCTATTTAAAGTCTTATAATATTGTATCTACACGTATTTTTATTATTTATTATTTACACGATCGCATAGATTTATTTTAAAGTGTAGAAACGTGTATAGTATGCCGTACTGATTCTGTTTTATATTTTGATTTGATAATACACTTTTGAGAAAAATAGCAATTATTGCAAAGAAGATTCTGAAAAAGTATTTCTTAAGTTTAAAAGGTCCACGTGACATCATAACATAAACCACTGAATTTACCTAAACTCATCGTGAGTTTTCGGAAAAGTCATTGGTCCCCGAAGGCGGAATCTTATCTATGATTTAGTGTACTAATTATGTAGTACAAAAAGTCTACTAATATAAATAGAGAGGAGGGAGCAACTAAAAATTATTTTAATATAGCTTTAAATCGTTTAGGAAAAATATGTACTCATAGGGAAATTGCAAATTTCGTAATAATTATAGAAGTAGTAATATATATATAGTACATAAATAAATTCTGAGTTTACTAAAGCACGTCATGAATCGTGAGCAAACTAATAAATATTTCATCTAATGGACTATTTGACATTGACAATCTGAATCTTGCTAATGGCCAAAAAAGTATTTTCGCCGATGAATTTGTTTATATTAAATAAAGCAAATTAAATATGCTTTTAAACGCACTTAGGCATTCTTAGAACACGTTTTCAATAATTTTGATAATTATCTAATCTTAGCATTTCTCTGTATTTTCCTCGATATAAATTGGAAACTCTATTTGTTTGTTATTATTCTTACATAAATACTTATTATCTTGAATTTAGGTTATTAGTTGAAGTACACTGGAATCGCGTTTATATACGCCGTCCGATAACGTAAATAGTCACTTATATCCTCCCAGGACTTGTGGGTTAGCTACCACGTTTTATCAAGTCAACCACTTCACGTGGAGCATCACGCCTATAGGACTGGCTACTCGACCGATACGGCCCTAAGCATAGAAGCAAACCTAATTGGAAGACAACTGAGGGAGAAACGCCTGCAGATTAGAACCTTTGTGGAAATCGAAGGAGCCTTCAATTGCACCTCTGGAGAGGTGACTGGTGCGGTCATGGTTTCACATGTACCTATCGCACTCGTGAAATAGACCTGCTGCATGTTTGCCAACAGGAACCTAACTACGACTGAGGGTGATACCACTTTATATGAAACCGTTTACTCGGGACGTTCTCAGGGAGTCATTTTATCGCCTCTGCTTTTATTCTTGGTATTTTATCAACTTCTTCGTCTCCTCATGAGTCAGGGAAACCACGTTAGAGCGCAAGGCCAGCATATAGATGCGCTCTTTGGTTTAACGCAGCAAGCACTATTGATAGAGGATTCTTGGAGCAAGAAGTCGTCTGTGCGAAAGTGTTGATGAGAAAGCTGCCTGGTACACCTTTTCTCAAGCCACGTTGTTCATACATCTCTTTTTACACAGGTTCAATTTTTCAAACGATTCTGTTGCTCAGGACCGCTATAAAGATTTTATACAGTGTATACAAACACGTAATTGACCTGTACTTCTCTGTGTTAAACAAGTTGCTACTGCGTATATAGATGTTTCTGACTTTAAATATGAGAGGAATATGGGGGCCAGATGTTGATGTGTAGAAGTAAACTTCTTCCACCAGAAGGGCTTGATACCAACTGGTTCTGCAGCGGAAAAGTTCTTCGTAAAAGTTCTTTCCCCTCTTCCACAGTGATTGATGGATATTGCTCCTCAGATGTTAGGTTTTCGCACAAATTCTTCATTCGAAAGATATTATCAGCATCTTCTTTCAACTGCAGTATTTTCAAGATCTTTTTTACTCTCTCCACAAAGTCTCTGCCTTGTTGAGCTTGGTTCCAATTTTGAGGTTGTCATAAGTGTGATTAACCGCGAGTTATAGCTTTTGGAAGTGTACATAAGGATGGCCTTTGCTTTTCGATTTTTGATTTTTCTGGGTAACACCTCCCTATTTTTTTGGAATGACCAAAAAAACGGTATTCACCAAATTTGAGCGCAATCGGTTATTATTAAGATGCGACCCAAAGCATTTTTACAATTGATAACAAAAAGTTTAAAATTCTTATTAAAGAAAGATTTCTTCATTAGAAAGCATGTGATGATAATGAAAACTTAAAATTTTGATAAAACTGAAGATGGCCATTCAAATTTTCTTTTTAAACTTTATTTCTTTTTAATTTTTTAATGAAGAGGGTAGATAAATACCAAGAAAAATATTTCATATTGCATGAAAGTAAAATTTTTGCAAAATTCAAAATAGCGCCTCATGAAATACTCAAAAAATCGTATTTTCTATGCTTTTCGTTCAATGGTCTTCAAATTTTGAAGAAAAAACAATTGTATTCATACAAAGTATATAGTTGAAAGTAGATCTCGAAACTTTGCACTAAAGTAAAGATGGGGCCTAATTATTATTTCCAAAAATTTACATAATTTTTACAAATTTAAACAAAATATGAAAAAAATGTTCGAAAGCGATTTACTGACGTTTAAACCTTAACATTTTTGGGAATGTTGATTAATAATATAGCAAAAGTTAACATTTTTATCTATTAGGTAAAAATTTTTTCAATTTAATCGAAAAAAAATATTTCCAGTATAATTGCCGCTTCGCACTTCTTAAACAGTCTTCCTCTCGTCCAGGAAGCGACGGCGATAATCAGTTAAAGTTTGCAGTAAACACTGTTTGATGAAAAAAGCAAGAATGTGAAACTTTAAAATAGGCTACGCAAATTGCACTCATTCCCAATCACACACACACACAAACACACACATATATCTTAAGCTACCATAATTTCGTTCTAATGTAGGGCAAGTGTCAACAAAATAGGATGTTTATCTTTTCAGCTTGATACTGGATAAACATAAAACAAATATTTTCAAGATTACCGTACAAAATGGAAAAAATGCTGCATAATTGCAACGCGATAGGAGACAGCAACTAGTATACACTGAAGAAGTTTCATAAATATTCATTAGTTAAAGCTTTATGAAAATGTTAAAAAGCTGATTTCCCTTACCTAAATAATATGAAGACTCTTATTGCTACCGTGTTCTTTATCTTGGCTATTTATCCCAAAGGTTAGTACATTTATTTCCTATTCCTTATCCTTCAAATTATTAAAAGACTGTTTATCCTAATACTTTGTGCTTCCTAAACTTTCACCCTGAGAAAAATTCTGTTTAAACGGTTATAGTTTCTTTCACTTTTTTTAATAAGAATTTAATGCGAAAGATGATATTTTGCAAAACATTTTCCAAACGAATTATTTTTAATTAATAAGTAAATAATTCTAAGCCTTTTTTTAATCTTTTCAAAAATTCTTATATATTTAAACTTCTTTTTTGTATTTCGCAAAAAATTATCAGGGTAAAGTAAGGTGATGTGAACCATTTTTTTAAGAAGTCCAATATAAGCGTCAAGAATTTTTTTCATATATTTGTTAGCTATATCCTTTAAAGAGAGTGGAATAGTACATTTTGGTACAATCCTAGTTGACAATTTCCATTCGTTGTTTAAAAATTTGCATTTTTCGCAAAAAATATTTTTTTCTTAATTTCACAAAATTATTTTGAGTATTGATGATTTGATGATTTTTAAAATCAAAATATTATAACTGATGTCATTCCAAATAAAAAAATATTAAAATTAAAAAAAGGACATTAATTCCACCTATTTGTTTTGCAATGAAATGTTTTCTGACCATCGCTTTTTACCTGTTTTTAAAAAATGCTGTCATTTTAATAAAGGACGGCTTTTTTCTGGGAAAACATTCTATACAACTATATTTTTTCCAATATTATAAATAAGTAAATAATCTTTAAATATAATTATTTGTTTAAAAAAATGTTTCTTAAAAAAATTGTACTCGAGATTGTAGTCATACAAAAATTTACTTTCGAAATTGGAAACAGTAGAGTCGTAGAGAATGTTTTTTCGAAAAATAAGTCTTCATTTAATCAAAAGTAATCATTTTTCAAAATTTGGTAAGAAAAGACGGTCAGAAAAAATTCAGTTGCAAAAAATATGGTTAAAATTAATGCTATTTTTGGTGAATTCTAACATTTTTTTATAAAAAATAATGTTTTTTATTTGAAATGGCACGTCAACTACTTGAATAAAATTTTTCAATAAAAATGAAGTGGAAAAGCATTAAAGCGGACTTAAATTATGCAAACGATTTTGCTGTTTATTGATAACATTTTACTTAGCACCATTTTCCTCATTGCAGATATTTTTAATATTATTAGTTTAATGAAAATCGAATTTGATTTAATCAATACTCTGGCTAAAATTCATGAGATATAATTGATTGAATATTATAATAATCGTGTAAAAGTTGTTGATGGAATGGTTTTGGCCTTTAGGGTGCCAAATAATTAAATTGAATTAGTTATTAATTGAAGAAATTATTAATATATTATGTATAACATTCCAATTAACATTTTTTAACGTACTTTCTCAATATGAAATACTGAAAAGTCACTAATAAGTGCTAGTTAAATTTTACTAGCTAATTGGATTAGCCTGAAACATTTAGTAAGCCTGTGCTGTAAAACTACTACTTTCTTTATAAACATATATGAATTTACTGATTGCTATACACATTAATTTTCAAAAATTTATACGAGTGCGAAATGGGAGAAATAGGGAAGTTTAAATTAGGCAAGATCAGCAAAAATCTGCTTACTAAATCATTGTTCAAGCTATGCGGATGTGTTGATATTATGATATACCTTCCCACATGACATAGATTTATTTCACGACAACAACCAGGCATACTGAACGGTGTTCCAGTTTTAGATACTAAAAAGATTTTGACATAGTTTTTACATTTCGATGACTGTAAAAATATTCGTAATGTATATTCAGGCATCCATTTACGATTGACACATTCTTATCGCGCGCATCTTTTACATTTACTTTTGATATTTTAGAAAATCTTTTTAAATTTTTGAAATATTCCTTCAAAGTTAATTTTTCAAAAGAAAAAATAATTTTCAATTTCCCGCGAGAAAGGTTTTATTCTTCTAAAGCCTTTCAACATTTGAAAAATGTTCTAAATTTTTTGTTTAAAACAGTTTTAACTTTTCAAAACTTCAAGATATCTCTTCAACTTACTCGAATTTTTTAAAAGAATAATAGGTGTTTAACTGTTGTTTATACATAAAAATTCAACAATTTAACTTGAAAATTAGTTTTTTTAGTAGAACTATAAAAATTGGAACGATAATTCATTCTGATAAAGGAGATATTTCGGGTTTCAATCGTGTACAACACTACGAATTTTGCCGACGTTTCGTGAACATTGCAGTTCACTTCTTCAGGGTTGACTGAAACTGAGGTATCAGGTTATGTTGTTCTTATGTATACTCTTTACGATGTCTGTGATTGGCCAGAGCGCCCCACCTTGGAGACAGGACGCACCTGATTGGCCAATCAAGTCTTATTTTAACAAATCCGGGACAAATAAAATTTAATGTCCTGTTTCGATTTGATGTTCCGCTAGTGCTGATTGCGTGAAATGTTTTAGTATGACTTTACTCTCATGTTCCTTTATACGTTGGCTCACCGCTCTCCCGGTTTCTCCAATATAGACTTTGCTACAAGAACAAGGGATTTTATATACACTTGGATCACTGAGAGGTGTCTCTTTGTCTTTACGATTGTTTAGAAGTTGTCCTATTTTCGCAGGTGGTTTAAATATGGTTTGGATGTTGTGTTGTGTTGTAGGACGGTGGACGTTTTTCTCTCACTTTCTTTATTAGGTTGTTCTGAATTGTTTTCTTGGGTGTCTTTTCTTATTGCTTTATCAATTTGTTAGATTGTGTAATCGTTCTGTATTAGGATTTGTTTAATGTTTTGTAACTCCTTTTGTAAATTATCTTTATCTGTTATGGAGACAGCTGTGTATACAAGCTAGTTGATGACCGATTGTTTTTGAGATGGGTGATGGTGAGAGAAGGCATGTAGAGATCTGCTTGTATGGATGGCTTTTCTGTAAACTTTAAGACATAACATTTTATCTGCTAGTAGAAGGAAACTCGATGATTATGCTCCTGTTTTTTGATTATGCTCCTGTTTTTTGATTATGCTCCTCTTTTTTGAATAGTTATGTCATCCTCCCCTTCTTTCACAGCGAGAGGGAGAGAGAGAGAGAAGCATATGTGTCGCCATCTACTTTATTTTCACGCGCGGCAGCGCCGCCATGTTATAGAAGGAGAGAGAATGTGTCACTCTCTTTGTAGAACATTAGTCTTTTGACCCCCTTTATGGTCTCGTTTCGCTCTACTAGCAGATAAAATAGTATATGCACCTCGGGGAAACCAGGCGATTGCACCTCGTACGAATAATCTACTATTATTTGATTAAACAACCGCCATCGTTAAAACACACAATATTTTTTCAAGAAAACATAGAGAAGCAATCGAAATCTTAAAGCACCCTAATAACATCAATAGGGACAACGGTCATAATACCAATCCAATTTGGCTTTCCGTCCTCCCGGCTTTTTTAAATAAGACTTGATTGGCCAATCAGGTGCGTTCTCTCTCCATAATGGGGCGCTCTGGCCAATCACAGGCATCGTAAAGAGTATACATAAGAACAGCATAACCTGATATCTCAGTTTCAGTCAGCCCTAAAGAAGTGAACTGCAATGTTGACGAAACGTCGGAAAAATTCGTAGTTTTGTACACGATTAAAGCCCGAAATATCTCCGTTATTAAAGTGTAAGATCTTTACGTTTTGAGACCCCCTGATTCCAAAATTTAAGTTCTTACGATGGTGTATGTCTGCCTGCCCATCCGTAAACACGATAACTCTCCCAAAAATGAACGGATCAGTTCGTTCTTTGGCATACTTTTGTTAGGTCCTAAAATAAGGGACGAGTTTGTTAAGCACCCAATTTGGATAAAGATTCAAAAAGTTGGAGCATTTTCAAAATGTTTTTGCAATTTTTTTAGATTAAAAAATTGCATGTAGGGCTGTTAACAGTACTTAGAAAGCCAAAAAATTTATCATGATACGTTTTTTTGATAAAACGAAAATTATCAGAGTTATAACATTTATAAGATTTAAAAAATAAATTTAAAACCAAAGTTTTCAGCCAAACAACGCACGATATGAAAAGAAGTCGAAAGAAGAAAAACATTGTCTTCAGAAGGTCCTATAAGATTATCATAAAAAATTTTTAAATTTTCTTGAAAAATCAAAAATCCAAATTTTTATTGCACAAAAAATATTGAAAAATCAAAAATTTCATTTTGTAGTCATAATATTCTAGATACGAAAAAGATTAGCAAACAAACATTGTGATACAAAAAAAGATCTACAAATTTGTAACCAATTACTTCTTCATAGGTAGCGTATTTTTTGTTTTATTCTTGGAAAATGAAATTGAAAATCAAAAAATAAGTCGATTTTAGTATACTTTATTCGAAAGTTTAGGAAAAGGCTCACATGTTTAAAACACTCAAATTAGAACTATATTATTTTGAAGTGAAATTGTGAACTATATAATACCGAACCGTCTTGTAACATAAATTATTATTGATTTAAAAAATTTTAAAGTACAATTTAATATTAAAAATAATTAATTATTTATATTCACAGTTGATAAAAAAACGTTTTTTAACCCAAATTGTAGATGTTTGATGCTTCTAATTTTAATTTTTTTAAGTCTTTAAAACTACGTATATAAATTCTTTAAATTAAAATTTCTCCTTGAAAATGAAAGATCTAAAATGGAAATTTGGCATAGTGGAAGATTTTTAAATTGGGCCTTCTAAACTAAATGATGTAATTGAAAAAGAAAACGTTGAAAATAATCACCTAAAAGACGATTCAAGTCAAAGATTTTTCCCCGTCTCATACAATGCCCGGCTATTTCAAGGTTAGCTGCAACTCTGCAAGTCCTATCCAAAAGTGTTTCAAATAAATTTTGCAGGAGATTTTGAAAGCTGCGTATCTCACGCTGTTTGGTTTGAAATTCGAATTTTTACTTTCTGCGCAGTACTTTCGATAAATCAAACCAAAAATTTCATTTTTCTTGTTAATGAATTTTTTTCTGATTGAAACCAAAACTATGAGGCCTATCGAGAAGTGCTTTGTAAAAAAATTTGCATGTGTTTCAGGTGAACAATTTTTGTATCCTAATTTTTTTTCGTAGCTTGTGTCGTTTCTCCAAAAATTTAAGTTTTTTATTTTCAATATCATTTCTCATAAATAAAAAAAACCAATGCACCCTATCAAGAAGTATTTATTAAAAATGTGTATCTCTTTCATGGAATCACAATTTTTGTTTGTTACACTTTTTTTTCTTTTTTGTCTAATTTGACAAAAAAAAAAAATTTCTGATTCTTGATTATTTTTTGCGTGATAGAATATTATAAGACTTTGACAAAGATATAACTCTGATAATATTCTTTATATCCAAAAAAGTAATTCTGATAAACTGTTTGAAATTCTGAGTATTACGAGTAGTCGTAAATGAAAAATTTCAATCTTACCACAACTGGTCTCCACAATTTTCACGTCATCGCCATAACTTGATTTTCAGCCTGAGGGATCTCAGAACGTAGAGAACCGTTAAAAAAAAATTTAATTTTTTAACAGGGTTCAGTAAATAACATTTAAAAAAGCGCATATCAATTTGAAATAGAATATGTAACACTTATAATTTAATATATATATATAATTAAAATTTTGTCATCAGGACAACCGTAGGATTTTGCCGGGATCGGGTGCTAATCTGAAAAATTGCACCCGATCCCAGCGTAATCGCGGTAAAACTTCAGCCATAACCACGTATCACGACCGTGAGATAGGTTACTAGAGTCGACGATCTGGCAAAAGTCTCGGGCACCCTAAGGAGACGGAGCGAACCCAGGACGACCGTCTTCTGCATTTTGCCCGCAAGTGTTTTAGCACATTTTCCACACGCAGGATGCTTTTCAGGTTTTAAATCAGTGAAAGCTTGGCACCTCCAAGAGCGCCGATGATAAGGACGATTACTTTAACAGAACATTCCGGGTATAATCGTCGCAACTCCCTAACAAGGCCTCTATACCTCTCTTTCTTGTCATACTCCTTCTCTATGATGTTTTCGTCAGCTATTGCCGAAAATTCGATAACGAACATGGTTCGCTTCTCGAAGCCAAGGAGAATTATGTCAGGCCTCGAGCTTGCAACAGAAACAATTGTCCAGAATATAAAGTTCTAGTACATGCGGAATTTCTCATTCTTGACAATTGACTCTATTTCCTTAGGAGCATTTAGCGGAGAGATATTAAGGTTAATGCCATAAAAGTGAGAGAGATGGTAATAAAACACTCTTAGTGCCGCATTGTGTGTCTGGATGTAGGTCGCTCCCGCATGAGTTTATTCATGGAACCGCTCAAAATGAATAGAGTACTACCGGAAAGGCAGGCATGTTCGTTGGAGATACCTTGTTGCTCGCTGACAGTTCGGAAGATGAAATCTGCCAGATGATCCGTTTATGTATGATTCGGAGAGTATACTTTATAGATGTCATATCCCGAATGCGGTTCTCTGGCACGCCCAGGTACGTATAAGTCTCTCAAGCGCAAAGTTGTCATATAGCGCTTCTATGGACGAGCTAAGCGTCTTCAGAGATGCCATTAGGTTTTCCTCGCTTCAAATAAAGCTTGGCGCATTTTTCTTACCCAAATTCTATTTCTATTTCCTTTGTGTATCGTTTGACAATAGCCAGAGCTACATGTAGTTGCTCTTTGCTTTTAGCATATATTTTAAGATCATCCATGTAAAATACATGGGTGACTTTCTCCTGGGAATGGCGAAGTACCAGAGATAGTAGCAACAATGTCAGGCAAAAGAGCAGTGGGCTCATGGAGTCGCCCTGAAGGACACCTCTTTGGAAAGTGACCTTTTTAGTTGTCACACGATTTTTTCCAGATGATGTATAATAAATCTTGTTTTCCAAAGTGGCATCAATCTCTCTATGTACCTCACGATTTTGCGGTTGAATCGACAGCTTTCCGGTAATCACTCCAGGCCATCGACAGGTCATGCTGGTAGGATGCTGCATCTTTGCAGACATATCTATCGGTAAGCCTTTTCTCCCGACATCCTGCTACGCTTTTCTTTAAGCCGCGATGTTCATACATTTTTTGCAACACATTTCCGATTTCCCGAAAAATCCTATCATTTAGGATAGCTATAAATAACTTACATAGTGTATCCAGGCAGGTGATAGCCCTGTAATTATTGTTTCTGTTACACACTCGAAGCTTGATATAGTTCCCCTTGACTTCGAGAAGCGAGCCATCTTCGTTATTGAATTTTCGGCACCAGCTGACTAAAGCATCACATCCAAGGAGAATTAAATGAAAGAGAGGTATATAGACCTTATGAGGGAGTTGCGACGATTGCACCCAGAATATTCTGTTAAATTAATCCTTATTATCATCGGCGCTCTTGGAAGTGACAAGCTTTCACTGGTTAATAGCCTGAAAAGCATCCCTGCGTGCGAACAATATGCTGAAACACTTGCGGGAAAAAAGCAGAAGGCGATCGCCCTTGGGTCGCTCCGTCTTCTCAGGGTGCTCCACGCTTTTGCCAGATCGTCGTATTTTTTCTGTGACATACTGTAACTACCTATCTCATGATCGTGAGACGTGGTTATAGCTGAAATTTTACCACGAATTCGCTGGGATCGGGTGCAATTTTACAGATTAGCACCCGATCCCGGAAAAATCCTGCGGTTGTCCTTATGACAAAATTTTAATTATATATGCACGATGATTCTGGTTTTATCCAACGAAAATGCTCTTCAAGAAATAAAAAATTACATTTTACAGTAAAAATATATGAGATATGAAAAAGCTGCTAAAGGGAAAACTTGTTCATCCTAAAAAGGTAAACAAATTTCCCTAAAATCTCTTTAATTAATGTCATTGAAACTTAAGCAATTCTACTATAATTTTTAAAAATCCACACAATATTGGATAAAATGAATGCAAATAGTTTTTTTGTCCGAAAGAGATACATAAATTTGTTATCAATAAATTTTCGATAGGACGGATAGTTTTTCTTTCAATCGTAAAAATATTTAATAAAATAAATTTCTTTTGTTTAATGAACGGCACAAAATACAAAAATAGTACATTTCGATACGTGTCTGGGAGGTGAATATTTAGTGCACAAGGCGCTTTTCGCACGAACGAAGCGAGTGAGACAGGTCAAGTGTGCTAAAAATCACCTTTCACATAAGTATCGAACAGTATTTTATACCACGAAAGCCGAAAAATCATCTCGAAATTGAGGTTTTGAGGTTAGATTGGTATAAATGAATAAAAAAATGTTGTTTAGCAAACACCGATCGACATATTTGTTATAAATTATTTTTGATGAGATGCGTGTTTTCTGTTTGAATCTTAAACAATAAAATTACAAATTTTGTTGCCTAAATTATATCGAAAAATTTTTTTTCTTCTTCTCTTTTCACGATACATGTTATGAGAATGTGTTTTTTAAAACCGTAGGAGCTTTATCAAAAAAGTTACTAGAATAACTACATTTGAGTTTCCGATGGTTTACCTTTAAATTATTAAAGTCCTTTGCGGCGGATAGATTTATTATTTTATTTCTTTAATTTATAGATTACTTTTTTTATAAATTAAAAACTATGTATCAAATCCATTGCAAAACTGGCAGGCTTTACACTTTAGGTCTCAGAATCTCCCAGCGACGAAATATTTTTCATTTCTTAAAGGCGATATGTGTTTCCCAAAAAGAAAGAACAACTTATGTCACGAAATCACGATTATTCGAATTTCGACCTCTATTTGCAAAAATTTACCTAAGTCTATAGTTTTTTTTATCTAAATCAGATATTTCATTTTTTATTTTTGCCGAAAATTCGGGAACTTCAATAAAACTCAAAAAATCGATTCAAAAACAAGATTCTTATATTTTTTTAAATTTCTTTATTGGGCCCTTTATAAGGAAATATTTTGTAAGATTTATCTAAACTAAATTATGCTTCTGGCCAGAAGAAGATTTTTTTCTCACAAGACACAATTTTATAGCTTATCTCGAAAACAATGGTAGGTACAAACTTTTTTAGGATAAAAGCTTTTAAATCTAACAATATTTTTAGGGGAAAAAGTTATGCCGGTTAGTAAGCATAAAGAGAAAATTGATTTTTTCCCAATATTAGCGAAACGTTTTTTAAAAATATTGCAAACAGTAAAAAGGGTAAGCTTTTTATAAAACATATTTTTGTACAGTTTCTGATAATATAAGGAAGGCATCGAATTAGAATAAACTATTTTTGAGAATGGGAGAATTTTTTGCCTAAGAATACACATGTAAATCTTTCTCCTAAACAATAATAGATGGCAAAAAAGAGCTGTATCGATTTTTTGTAGAACACCGAAATTGTTCACCTCGCGTGCTTGGAAAGAGGACAGTGAAACTCATCAGAATCCGAAAGATTTTTTTAAAGACGTTCAAATTCTACTACTTGTAGTTTTATAGACATTTTTTTTAATCTCAGAAATTCACAATGCCTAATGTCCTCGAAAAACAACATAGGTATATCGTCGCAAAAAAATTCTGTGACCTTTTTGTCGAACCAGTCTGATTTGAAATGGAATTGACTAAATGATTTAATCAATCAATTTAATTATCTCTACAATAGTTAATTAACCACTTTTAATTTGTCGTTTTAGGATTTTCTACCGTGTTCTGGAAAAAAAAATCTCCTGTCCTTCGTGTTCAGATTAATCTGTACGAAATTGCCTCAGAGCAAGGAGAACGATTACCTCGAGAATTAGAAGTAGGCTTGTCGAAAGTAGGAATAGATGGTCAGCATGTCATTGGATTTGCCAAAAAAGAGAAAAATATATATAAGTTGTATCCATTCCTAGCTGTTACAGTGGACTCTCGGGGTAAATTAACAAGGGTAAAGTTACATTTAAATGGCGAAAACGCCTTCCAGGTTGTGTCAATATTATCCAAAGACACAACGAATAATCAGTTCTTCCAAATCATCAGCAAACCAAACCTTCAACGTGCCTATTTTGTAAATAGATTTCCCCGCGAACGCAATCATGCCAATAGGTATACATACCCTCCCATTAGTTCCATAAGTCATTCTCATTTGCAAACAAAACTTGACGGCGGACAAACATCATTGAGTCCCACAAATTCTTTCGACAGGCACACATTTCCTACATCTTTAGAGAATCCCAGGTAACACTGCAATCTGGCAATCATATCATAATAAGAGAGTTAAGCTGATGCAAAAAAACATTAGTGTTATTTACTGTACGGCGCAGGAAACAAATTCGTTTGAAAAGAAGAGAATTATTTAGGATAATGGTATCAGTTATACGTACTTTGATACCCAGGTCTTACTTAAATGAACTGTAAAGGTTGCTTTGTGCATTTTTATTGAGTGTCTATAATTAAAAAAAATGCGGCTATTTGTATCAAAATTTCAGTATAGACGACTTTTTTCTAACCTTTTAGCACAAACTACGTAATTTATTATAATAATGTCTAATCTATAATAATAATCTATTTTAATTTCAACAATTGTTAATTATAACTGGTTTCAATAGCGCGCCAAGAGACCAATAACAGTTACTGCACCGAGCAAGCGCAGTAGCGCAGTAAATTTGCGCAAAAATGGAGGTGTGATTAATTAGGTATAAGTAAAATAAAACATTTAAATCGCCACTTTTTGTTCGTTTTTATTTTCCCTTTTTAACCAAAGAATTAATTTTTCAGCTAGAAGAATAATACTGTACAAAGCTGTTGAATTTCCAACCCCAAGATAGTTTAATTTTTTACCAAATTCGCTTTTCTGTTTCCGTTCCTATAATAATTCTGTAGTATAATCCCCTTATCATCGTAAAGGCCTGTAATGTTCAACATTCTTAGATACGCTTGCTTCTTCTCCTTACTGGAGCATCACCAGTCATTCTTCCTACAACCGGAGCACCACAAACTGCAGTCGCACTCCTAAAATTGGTTTCCCAGAGCATTGTCCACGAGCACTGTACATCGTTATCGCGTATTATAGTATAGGGACACAGGAACGACAATTATGCACCATTCTGAAGGTTCTTCTAGTATCTTCTGCTTTGGTGTTTTTTTCCTTTAGCGCTAAATCTGTAAAGATGTCCAGGTTTCCACGTTGGTCATCCCGTGCTGGTAACAACGAGACCAATCCGGCCATAGAAAGTAGTTTTATAATCAACTAGAGTTCCAAGTATGTATTTTCGTGGATAGAGTGTAAATAGAGTAGAAGATGTTAAGCAGTGCATAGTATACAATAGGCGGGTAACTCAAAGTAGAATTTTTGTGTCGAATATATGTGGTTTCACAACTTGTGGGGTTCGTGTGCCGTAAAGCGTGAAGCATTTAAAGCATGAGGTGTATAAGCAGAGAAAAGCAAAAAGGAAGAAAGCACTGTTATAGAATAGATAGTTTATATTAGTAATTCGCAGTCTCTAATAAATTTAACAATTAGATTACAAGCATAACTATTAGGTACATGTAAGAAGCTCTCCACACAGAAGAAAGGCAATTTTTTAATTTTAATTAAAAACAGGTCGAGCCTTTTTCTGGTTTATGAAAGCGGGGGCAGGACATTTGTATGACTCCACAAAAATTTTTCAAGCTAAACTACTAGCAAGAGCGTAATGATTGCTTCTAAGACAAGAGTAATTGAATTTATCGCTTCTTTTTCCTAACTTTAATTGAAAAAACCAGGGTTTTGGAAAAGTTGAAAAGAAATTTTGAAAATAATAAATGCTCACACGTCTGCATGCACTATCTCTTCCTAGGTCAGTATTTAAAAATCTAAGATACGTGTGATGAATTGACTTAAAGAAATCAGTGTAAGGGATTCTATAATCTAAGGGTATTTCGGCGGTTTGAGCTATTTTGGCCAGTTAATCAGCAACTTCGTTGCCAAATATTCCTTTATGTCCAGGTATCCAGTAAAGACTAATTTGGATATTAGCTTCTTTCGCTTGGGAGAGAAGATTTCTAATTTTGTAAATAAAATAATTTTTGGTTTCCAAATGGTTAAAATTTAGGCATGCTTGTAAGACACTTTTGAAGTCAGAGGCTATTACAGCTGAGGATATTTTGTCCTCTAGTATAATTTCTAACGCTTCAAAAAGAGAAGCAGCTTCAATCGTGGAAATAGATTAGTGGTGGAATAGTTTAAATGTCTTAAAGATTTGTAGAGGGGGACGAATTGGAGAGAGTAGTCTAAGAGGTAGTTGATAGGAGTATAGGAATACATAATTTTGGATTCAAACTTCTTTAAATGTATATGGGCATTTAGTAAAAAGAAGGTATTTCTATAATTGTAAGAATTTTTTTGGCTGTGGCTGATTCTAAGCTATAAAGGGATTCGAGTAATGAGTGATCTTCCATTAAAAAGACTTTCAAGAAAAATTTTTTAGTTAGGAGTTCTAAACAGCGAATAAGGGGAGGCTCCTTAAGTTCGGCCTGCATGATTGGGATAGGGGTGGTATCCGATATGGATACGATATCCGAGAATTAGTATGATAATTTGATTCTGTGGTTTGCAAATCCCATCATATGGTTTGCAGCTATAAATTGTTATAGCTTGGCATCCATATTTCAGAAAGCTTCTAATTGAAGAGTGGTAGAGCATACGTAAGGATATATTGGTAACTTTATGAATTCTGTCTTTTAAGTATGTGAAGTGAGGTATCCAGTCGAAAAGCAATCCTAGAAAGATCACTTCATAAGAAAGAAAAATTCCATTATTGTCTAAGGTTACATGGGAGTCCCTTGGGATGCAATTCTTGTTAGAATTAAAAAAAAAACTTAGTCTTTTCAACTGAGATATTGAGGCCTCCTAATTAAAATTTTTTTTAATGAAATGAAGCTTAATTGTAATAAGGTAGTGCATTTATGAACAATGCGTGATGAGTAAAAGCTGACTATCTCATAAGCGAATTGTAGAATTTTACATGAGGGGTGGATATGTTTATAAATATTTATTGTGTAGATATTATATAAGGGGGGAGACATCTGAAATTTATAAGGACCTACATTTCAGCTGTTAATTGCCTCTACATCAAGAAAAATGCAGCTGTAAGGGAGTCTTCTAGTCTTCTACAAAGGAGGTATGAATTTCTGCAGATAGGATGTCAAGACTATCATTACAAGATCGGTTTTTTCTAAATCCAAACTGAGACTTGTGGATAAGCATTTCGTATTCTAGTCATCAAGTTAAACGATTAGTAATAAGTCTCTCCAGAAGTTTCAAGAAACATGAAGCAGGAGCAATAGGATAGAATTTGCCTGAGTTTGATTTAGGGATTAGAAAAACAAGGTAATTACTCCAAGAGTCAGGAAAGGAACCTTTCTTTAGGATTAATTTTAGACTCTTATTAGTTGATTGAGGATATTATCAGGAAGATTTTGTACAACTTCATAGTTTATTTTATCTAGGCCAGGAAAGGGTTTGGATTTAGAGTTTTTCACAGCATGTTTTGTATCTTGGAGTCTAAATGGAACAGAAACATGATCTGATGTTAAGGAGGCAACGTAAAGTGTGGGGAATTAGAAAGAAGAGGAATAGGATGTAGGTAGTAACGTGAGGGTGTGTCATCGAATTGCGCATCTTTTAAGTATTCATAAAAGGTATTCCAACAAACCGTTTTTAGGTTGTATTAATGGGAGGAAAACTCAAAAAAGAGCAAGAAATTCCAACAATGGTGGAGATCGGAAAATTCCTACTGCCCATTTTGTCCTATTCAACAATAAAAAATAAAATTAAATAATATATATAATATATAATATAATATAATAATATAATATA
>JAAAKG020187687.1:0-25068 GCA_010014905.2 Druon quercuslanigerum | reverse complement strand
TTTTCAAGGAATAATTTGTGTAAACATGTATGTTGGTGCAGATGACGATTCCTATTTACAAAATTAACGATCTTATAGCATTTTGATAGCCTCAGTAGATATGTAAAACTTTTATATTGGCTCGATTTAAATTCTTTGATCTTATTCTAACTACGATATTTAGCTCTTAGTAAATTAAAATATTTTTATTAATTGAAAATAATTGTAATAATACAGTATCAGCTTAAATAGATATGCAAATAAGTGTCTAAAGTCCACTTTTGTACTAAGGGCGATGTAATAATTAAGTCAAGTTAACCAACATAATTACTTCAACCATGATTATTGTTTATAACTTAGAATAATGCTAGACAAAGAGAAATTAATATGGAACGCTAATTTCGCAAATATCTCTTTTATTTCGAAAAAATATATTCAGCAAGAAAAGAGAGATTGTTTACAAAATTAGTCTTTCTAATGATTGTGTATTGTTTGTTGGTCACTACAAAAGCAAAGCAAAGTTAAAAATTTAAGAAAAAATGTCAACTTTTTAGCAATTATCTAAGACAGCATAGTTATAAACAGTAATAAATTGTTTAAACTTTAATATTTTTTAAGTTGCCTTAATTGTTAGCATATTAAGACAAAAGTGGCAAAAAAGTTACAGTTTATAGAAAAAATTGCAGCTATCTAGCGTTTATATTAAAGAAATAGTTATAAGCAATAGCAAATTGTTCAAACGATTATATTTGATAAACTGAATTAATTATTACCCCGCTCTCAATAAAACGTGGGCAAATTTGAAATTTTCCAGAAAACACCAACACTTTCTAGTCTTACTCACCAAAAATATTAATAAAAATAATACTAAATTCTTTAAGCAATTAGATTTGGTATGTTAAATAATTATTAACGAAAGCTAACTAAAAAGTGGAAAGTAAGTTTCAAAATGCGGACAAAGGCTCAACTTTCTATCACTATTAAAAAAAATTTTTAAGCATTTAATTGACAGTAGAATGTAGTATTTTGTGTCATTTTGTATCAGCTTTTTCTTTTTACTAGTGCATCACTATAATAACTCTGCATTTGTAACATTTGTGTCAGTATTTTTATATTTGTTGATTTTGTCGTAAGTTTGATCGCGCCTAGGGCGCACCTGTTGGATCTCGCGCTCGAGTAGGTGTTCATCTCGCGCTACGCACTCTGACACATTGGCCTCACGCTTTACACGCGGTTCCTCTAGGTTTTCAGACTTGGTGTGCTCTCTATTGCGCGCTTTGCGGCCTTATCTTCTCTTAGTAAGCTTTATCGTTATGACATGCTTTTGGTTGAATTACGTCAGTTTTACATAAAGAGAAGAACTAATTTACTTAAGGTTCTATCAACCTCAGGGAACACATCCTCATCTCATCAAGACACTCGCGCCTCGCGCTCGATATTTAGTTTAAAAATCATATAAACCTCGCGCTCCACGCTCGTTTCTTTTCATCGTATAATAGAAAACCAAAAGTTTGAGCGCGCGTTGCGTTCCGTGTAAGATGTACAATTTCGAAGTGTAAAGCTGAGGTTTAAAGCGTACCCACTGTGAAATGAGCAATTTTCTCAGTATTGAATGCAATGTGAACCAGTAACCTGAAAGTTTAGTAGTCGAAATACCATTTTTAGCAATACATAAAGCAGCTATTACAGTTTAACATTGTAGTGTGGAGTAGCATTAGTACACGTTGTTTAAATTACTGCTTCACATTGTAAGGTTTCACTGACAAGCTTGTAGACGTTACATTTTCGCGTTGCGAATTAAAAATGGTAAATTTTACAGTTTACAACTTGTAAGCTATCGCCTTTCATACTGCGATGTTTAGTGGGATACAAGTAGATGGTGCAGTTTGAAATAGTAATCCGGTATACCAATATAGGGCCTCACCCCACACCAATTTCGCAGTTTCAAATTGTAACATCTCCTTTTTTGTACTTTGTCAAGTGCTAACTGAGAGTGTTAGAAATACAGTGTAAAGCGAGGAAATAAATGGTTCTGGGCGAGATTATAATATCACCACTTTCCAACAAGCAGCAAGATTTTTTTTATTTTTGACAGTATTAAGTTTATTTTTATAATTTATTATTTATTAATAATTATGTTTTTAATTAAAGCTAAAAGATGTATTTAGATTATAATAAACTTGATATCTGCCGTACTAAGGAAAATCTTACGTAAGTGGCATTGTCGTTTGAGTCGAACTTAACATTTTCAGTCATCAGAAAATAGACCGTAATCACGAAGTGCGTTACGTAAATATTTCCTTAGTACTGGAGATAATAATTATTACGGCAGAGATTAATGAATACACTTCCAGTTCTAATAATTTAATATACAAGGGTCTCAATTATTTTTCTTTATACATAAAATCTAAAGCAGATTTATACTCCCAAAATAATTATAATTTAAAAAATCTAACAATATTGCATAATTCCAAAACGAGTATTTGCAATCTTTTTAAATTTTAATTTAAAAAAAAAATGATTGAAAGGCATATTTTTTTAACAGTAAGTAATAATTAGTCAAACCAAAGTTCAATTTCCGTTGTAGGTTATGTCAACAAACGAGTAAAATATAATTCTAAAGGGGAAAAGACTTACGCAAGCGGAAAGGGGGAAATAATCTCTGCTAATACAATTTTACAGTGATAAATTGGGAAACTGAGAAAACACTGGAATATTCTGAAATATAAACAAAGCCATTTTAAGGCTTAAATTAGCGATAGCGAAAACGGGAAATGATCTCTGCTAATACAATTTTACAGAAATACATAAGGAAACTAAGAAAACATTGGAATATTCTAAAATATGATGCAAAGCCAATTTAAAGCTTAATTTAGCGATAGGAGAAAGAGGAAATAATCTCTGCTAATACAATTTTACAGGAATACATTGGGAACTGAAAGCACATTGTGTTACATTTCTGGGGTAAAATCCAAACAAGCGAGAAAGGCACATGATTTTCGACTCGGCACTCCTTTAGAAATAATTCACAGACACATAATATTTAAAGCAGAATCACAAAATAATTAGTATGATTTGGCCAAGAAGTGAATTATTTTAAAGAAAATCAATATAATCAATATATTAATACTTAATTTCTTGGCCCAACCATAACAGAAAAGGATAAAGATCCTACTTTAACACACTAGTTAATTCGCGGGTTGTCGAGGAGCACGTGGTTCACACCTTGAGTTCCCAAACTAGACTGAAATTTTTTAATCTTCCTACGCAAACGCGATGAACAGTCGTAGGTGAGAAATATAATAAGTGCTGTGCGCAGAGTACTAATTTTAATTGGTACTCATAGGGAACTCGGAGGGAACATTTTTTTTAGCAGAGCTGCAGTTTTCAGGATATTTGTTAATGTTTCTTAAAAGGGTTGGATGTTTTACCCTCTATAACTCAAAAACTGTCCATTTGCGGACTTTGTGTCTTATAACACTTTTGATCAAGGCATTAAAAACTACAATTTTACGAAGTTCAATTTAAATCGACCGAAAGCCATTTCAAGTACATTTTCTGCGGGGTCCTTTCTGAATGGACCAAACTATCGCGAGATATTCTTTCTCGGTAGTTGAGTATGTACTTTCGGCATTCGTTAATGTTCGACTGGCATAAAATTCTGAGTTAAAACGGCTCCGAAACCAGTTTTGCTTGCATCAGTTTGTAATACAAAAGGGACATCGAAATTAGGGCAAACCTAATACGGGAGCTTCTGATAAGCTACGCTTGATTCTTTCAAAAGCGCATGTCTGTTCTTCATCCTAAATCCAACGCTGTTTTTTTCAATAGTGATGTCAAAGGACTAGCTAAATTTGCGTAATTTGGAATGAACTTGCAGTACCAGTTTGCAGTCCTAGGAATCTACGTCGATCTTTAATGTTGCGGGAAATAGGATACTTTAAGATAGGTTTGATTTAATCAGGATCTGTCTGTAAACCGCTTCCGTTAACCAGAAAGCTAAGATAGTGCACCTGAGGGCAACAGAATTCGCACTTTTCCCTATTTATTTCCAAACCAGCTACCTCAATTTTATTTAGAACCTTAGATAGCCATTAGAGACGTTCTCCGAACGTTTTCGTAACGATTATAATGTCATTTAAGTAAGCGAAAGCGTAAGGTTTCATTTCAGGGCCTATTATATTATCCAAAAGACGCTAAATAGTTGCAGGAGCATTCGTCAGGCCGAAAGGCATCAGTTTAAATTGAAACAAGTCACGTTAAGGAACGGTGCAGGCTGTCTTTTCACGACTATTGTTTTCTAGAGGCAAGTCTTTTTTGGAAAAATACCTAACTCTACGTAATTTATCTAAAATCCCGCTCATTTGCGGGAGGGGTATGCTTCCTTAGCTGTAACTGAATTTAATTTCCGAAATGCTAGACAGAGTCGGTAACCGCCGACAGGTATTCGTGTGATAACTATCGGGGAAGACCAACCACTATTTAAGGGCTCGATAATATCATGGCCCAACATTCATTCAACTTTATAAGCAATTTCTTGCATGACTTTTGGGGATAATAAATAATGTCTCTGCTTAATAGGTGGATGGTTGTTTACGTTTATGATATGTTCTGTCAAAGTAGTTAAATCAGGTCGTTTGGTAGGTTCTGGTAACTCGCGTATCAGAAATTTCTGAAGCAAATCAGCCTCTTTTACTGTAAGCTCTCTAAGCCCATTGCAACTTTCAGGGAGTTTCTCGTTTGACTCAAAAGAATAAACCGGACAAGGGGGACGCTTGAAAGTCCATACCCTGTCATCAAAGTCCACATTGATTTTGAATATTTTCATTAAATCTAAACCTATTGCAAAAGAAACCGGTAAGGAGTTGAGAACTCTGAAAGAAACAACTTGGATCTGATCATGAAGTTCTACAGGGGCCAATATTTCGCAAAAAAACTAATTCTATCTGGCTATTGGCTACTATGACTCGACCTTTTCTTTTAACCGTTTATAAATCTAAGTCTTTAAGTAATCTACAGCCGTCTAATCCTACAAATGAGCGGGATGCACCACTGTCGAATAGAGCTTCAATCGGTTTTCCTAAGATTTCAAAAGTCAAAAACATTAAGGGTTGAGGGCTTAAAATGGTTAAGGGCCTATAAGGAGGTTCCAAAAGATTGTATACAAGGGTGAAAGTTTTGGAATAAGGTTCCACTTCAAGAATTCCATAAGAAGCTTCCGGTAGATCTATATTAGGGTTAACCTGTTCTAGATTAATTTGAATGAATTTCGAGAATGGGGTAGGTAAATAGAAGGTGGGATCCAATGATTCGATATTCGAGACAAGGATCGGTAAATCAAAATTTTTGAGTAATGAGGGTTCTTTAGCAGGAATATTAATTTGCCCAGTTTTTTAATCTAAGGTAGCGGTAATTAGTTGATCTCGATCTATAAAGTTGCTTAAAAAAGGATTACTCAAAATAATTCAAGGTAATTCTGAACTTATGGTTTTAATTCGGATATGTGGGATATGGAAGGTCCCTTCGACTTTCTTCTTATTGATGAAAATCTTACCATTAAAATTCAAAAGAGATATATCGCTATCTTTAGGTATATATACATCCGTAAAATCAGGCTTTAATTTTTAATTAATAATTCCACATTTAAAACAGAACCTCCTTCTGGGTTCCTTAGAATCATGACATATATTCCTTAAATCATCGCAGTTCCAACACTTGAGATTGGAACCATTTTCTTTAAGAGGGATATTATTTTCTGAAAAGGGTGGGGGGTAGGTTTAAAGTCCTATATGTGGATGGTTTTAAATGAAAGAAAGAGGCATTTGGATTATTGTTGGATTTGACTCTATAATTTGATTTATTATTATCTCTCTTGCAAATTGACAAATAAGCAAAGTCAATCGGTTCATCTAAGAGAGGGAACTCATTATCCTCATCCAGAAATGCGAGCCCCTCTGGAAACAAATCGTTTTGCTTATCGGGCCTTTTATTTATAGGATCCTTATATGCGAGGTCCGGTAGCAATGACCGCTATGGGATAGGAGGAGGTTTATAATTGCTTGCGTTGCGATAGCTCTTTTGGGCCACATTGGCAAGATACTCGATGTTGGCAAAATCTCGGATATCATTCCTATGGATGGCTGAATGTAGTCTAGCTAGAAGATTCCTATTAGAGCAGCTAACGTCCTCAGATCCCGACAGCCTAGGGAAAAATTTATCAAACATGTCCCTCATGCATGTCAGGTAATCGGAGACGAATTCTTTTTTACCTTGATTCCTGTGGTGAATCTCGTGTCTGAGTTCAAACTGAAAATCTGAATCGCCAAACCTAACTCTGAAAGCCGCTGCAAATTATTAGTAATCTTTCCATAAATGTTTTGACCCTCTAAACCAGTTTAGAGCAATACCCGCTAAAAAAGGAATTACTCTCAACAAACTAGCATCATCAACAGGTACGAAATCACGGATTTCCTGAATGCGCATCAAGAATGCATATAAATCTTCATGGCGCGCACCGGAGAGGGGTAGGGGTCTTCGAAGGCTGATTGCGGTTGACGTGAGGGATTAACTACGTAAGACCTACGAGAGTGGGGATACGACTCGCGTAGCTAGGACTCTGGACCATCCTCATACGTGTGGGGGAAGTGGGTTAGGGGGCTGTTCTGTGCTTCACGCCGAGATTGACGAGTGTAGGCAGGGTGGGGATAGGTTTCAGCGAACGATACCTGAGAGCGACGAGAGGGATTTCTGTTACTTAATCCGCTAAGGTGGGGATTGATCTCGAAAGGGACGAAGTCGCGATCGTCACCTAGATCCAAAAAATGTTGAGTACTATGCCAACTCTGCGTATGTCTATGAAGATCTATTACAGGCTCTGGGACATATCTAACGTTCTCTCGGCTCGAATGTAATTCATCGGATTCGCGGTAACGCTCAGCAAAACGAGTTTCTTGCTCGTGATCAATTTTAGCCCACGTCATAAGAGTCACTCTTCGTCTCTGTTTATATTATTACCACGAGAAGTATCATTGTGATGAGGTCTGTTGGATTCGTTCTGTTTACCCTTAAGGCTTACAGATGACTTTAATAAGGCTCTCTCTCTCAGTGCGAGATAAGAAGAGTCTATTTCGTCCTGCGAACCGACGCTTACCCCTCTCATTTTGAAACTATGCGCTAGATGGTTGCTAAAATTGTTCCGGAAAGGATCATTTATATCTAATTCGTTTTGAGAATTTTCAACTTCAGCTTGTTCAAGATTTTCACTAGGGGTCGTTTCTACTGGGGTCAGGGGGTTTGAATTTAAGCGCACTGTGCGCAACAATTGCTTGCGCAATACAGCAAAATGTCCAATAATTGGGAAATTGCTATTCTCCAACTCCGTTATGAGACCTTCTTTATTAAGGTCGTAAACCCACGAAACTGGTTCCTTATTTTCATCTATTTCAAATAAGTATTATTTGATACAGGAGGGTCGATAATAAAAGAAATAGGGGAATAAATTTTCGAAAGTGCTACAACGGTATTCGACAATTACAGGTCGTGTGAAAATTAAATGTATAGGAGTAATAAAAGTATCGAGGAAAAAACTGTTTTTATACAAGGCGATTAGAGGAGAATATAAACACAGGTGTACAAGTAAATAGTCCGGAGTGCCAGTTATCCAATTCATTGCCTACTATCTTTCAAATAACAGATTATAAATATAACGATGTCTTATGTATGCAAACGAAATTTTAAAGTGAAATTAAATAAGGCAATAATTTTAAAATAATTTTAAGAATTTTGCCAATTATGAGGACCATTTTATCTTTGTGCGCCACTATTTTTTATCTTAGTAGAATTTTGTGGTCCTCTTAGTCGCGTACAACCTGCCCTTTTATGAATAATTTTTCTTTGAAAACAAACCATTTTAAGCCGGTCGCCAGTTCTTTCTCGGGACAGATTCAAGAAAAACGCGCTGCACTTCAAAAAGCAGGATAAACTAATATATTTACGAAAGCACAAAATAACTAAAAACCGTGAACATTCACGTGTCAGGAATATAAAACAAAGCCGTTTAAAAGCTTGAATTAGCGATAGGAAAGAGGGGAAATGATCTTTGCGAATACAATTTTACAGGAATACATTGTAAAACTGAGAAAACATATAAATATTCTGAAAGATAAAACAAAGCCATTTTTAAGTTTAAATTAGCGATAGGGGAGAGGGAAAATGATCTCTGCTAAAACATTTTTACAGGAATACATTGTGAAATTAAGAAAACATTAAAATATTCTAAAATATAAAACAAAGCCATTTTAAAGCTTAAAGTAGCGATAGGGGAAATTGGAAATCATCTCTGCTAATACAATTTTACAGGAATACATTGTGAAATTAGGAAAACATTAAAATATTCTAAAATATAAAACAAAGCCATTTTAAAGTTTAAATTAGCGATAGCAAAAGGAGGAAATGATCTCTGCTAATACAATTTTACAGGAATACATTGGGAACTGAGAGCACATTTTGTTACATTTCTGGGGCAAAATTCAAATAAGCGAGAAAGGCCACATGATTTTCGACTCGGCACACCGTTAGAAATAATTCACAGACTCATAATCTTTAAAGTAAAAAGCACAATCATAAAATAATTAGTATGATTTGGCGCAGAAGTAAATCATTTTAAAGAAAATAAATTTAATCAATATATTAATATTCAATTTCTTGGCCCAACCAGAAAAGAAAAGGATGAAGATCCTACCCTAACACACTAGTTAATTCGCAAGTCGTCGAGAAGCACGTAGTTCACACATGAGTTCACAAAGTGGACTAAAATTTTCGAATCTACCTACGCTAACGCGATGAACAGTGCTAGATGAGAGAAATAATAAGTGACCTGCGCTGAGGACTAATTTTAAATGCTGCGGTCAAGAGAGAGATCCTCATGTAGGCTCGTTTTCCGTTGGTCTGCCCTATCTCCTTTTCTTCTCTTTGTTGTTTTTTTCTTTGCCTCGCTAAACGAAGTCATCAACCTAAATTCTTTCCTTATTTTCGAAAAGTGGTCTTTAAAATTCGATGCTAGCGGGATTGTTGAATGCAATTCTGTGCGAGAATTGGAGAACGGAAGTCCATGCTTCGAACGGCACATGTTATTTTGGACTCCATGACTCCCAAAAAAATAGATTCTTATCTATTAAGAGACGACATCAACAGCCAGAAATAAAATAAAATATACAAGGTGGCGAAATTACCTAATTTTATCCATAATTAAGCTGGTAATCACCTTGGTCCATTTTCACCAGACAGGAGAAGCCTCGCTAAGGTGGAGGTGACGACAGCCCCTAGTCGATGACCACTCAATTCACCACTCAAGACCGCGACATTCGAAAGCTCTCATAGCGATTTTTAGCGACAAAAAAAAAGAAAAACAAAAAAAGGAAACACAGACAAATAAATCCTAAATAAAAAAAAATATCAATAGGGAGTGCTGACTTTACTCTTCATGCAAAACTAGCGTATTTTACTAGATTTTCAGATAACTTTTTTTTTATGTTCGGGAAATCTGCAACATCACAACCTATAATAGTTTTAATAAATAAACGTAGAATGCTTTATAACTTCATTTAATTTTTCATAATTCAAATTTATTTATCATTTATTTATTTATTTATTTAAATTTATCATAAAATTTCGGTGAAAAGTACATATTTATTATAAAATTTGAGTATGAAGAATACTGAACACTCGTAGGCTTCGAAAGTATTAAAAGGATTCAAAAGTATGCAACACTTTTTTATCTCATTTCAATATTTTTTAAAATAGAGGAATTTTGAGTATAGTATTATTACGTCGGCAACGAAGTTTTGAAAAGTAGTAAAGAAACGAACTCTTATAAAACAAATAACAGTCGCTTAGCATGCAGATATATCGAATTTGATTATCAACGAAGAATTGCCAATATAATCTGTTTATATCTTATTATCGTTCTGCAAAATAAAGAAAGTTCAAATAATATTAACGAACGCTTTTTATTATTTTTTCACATTTGAAGCATAGACTTTTGAATTCTATTTCAATTTTTAAATGTTTATTAGCAATATAAGTTATGCCTTTTGGCAGTGTAGTTTGAAACGTTACATGGTCAACTTCCTTTATAGAAAGAATTTTCCAATCACAATGAGTTTCTCTGAGAATTTCAAAGGCCTGCTAATGTTTCTTATGAAGAGCACTTCGCTGTCATCATTGATAATAACGTACTTGATTACAAAAAAGAGAGTTTTTTCACTCTGAGTGTTCATTATAACGGCTTCTATTTCATATCTATAACCAAGGTACTCGATCCACTGAGTAACTTTGACTTCTTGTGCAATGCCGTGATGCAATTCTGTTAAAAATTGTTCGTAACCAACTAAATCGTTAACGTCGACTGTATAAACGAGATCAATTTTTAGCACGTCACAACTAAGTCGTTTTTTGGATAATTTGACGTGTACTTTGAGTTGATTTTTTGGTGCCACAGTGTAAGGCAAATTTTTTCTACTAACACTTGCTCGAGCATTTATTTGAAATTCTTTATGCTTTCTTTCACCTTTAATTGAGGAAGCAAAGACCATAGGCCCAATCTGTTTTATAACGAATTAATAATGTAGAAAGAAATGTTGTTCAGGTGTAAGTGTCTTTTTTGTTACTTTTCTGAATAGTGTTTACTTCTCTTCGACAAGTGTTTTTAGATAATCAGAGCACAATTGGATGGAAGGTATTTTCGTGAATTATTCCCATTATTTCGTTTAACGAGACATATAATTCCCAATGCACACCGCCTTCAGGAACACAGTCAGCGATTAGCATCCCTTAATAACGTACTAAATTGAGAGACTCTGAAGCTGTTAGTCTAAGTTTAAATTTTTTTATCAACTCTACATCCAGCAATGGTGGTGCATTTCTTGCAGAATTAAATCCAAAGTTAAACCCAGGTAGTCTTAAATTTAAGAATTCTATCATTTTTCTTTTTTTGTAAATTGTTAAGAATTTCTAATAAAACAACCTTTATTGCTCCTTCCGAAGCATCATGCAAAATATCGAGACAAATGTTTTGAGTGATGTAATAATGTTAAACTTCATTCCAAATGCATTCGCCTTTCAACCCCATTAAAATTTTACCGGTTTTAAGTACTGTCTTGATAGCCTTATCATACAATTCTTTTGTTTGAATTAAATTTTCTTAACAGATACAACTTGTACCAGCAGCTTTGTGCGATATATTTCAAATGCGACAAAAGTTTGTTACCGTAAAGGACTCTACATATCCGCGTATACCATTTAACCCTAAATTGTTCCCCAATAGCAAAGCCAACACAAACTACACGCGCTCATATCGTTTGTCAGTTTTAATAAGGATACCTTCTATTGCTAAAACTTTTAATTCTTTTGAAAGCTCTTTACAAATTTGTCTATTGCCAAACTGTTTTTGATCAGCCGAATTGTGCAAAAGTACTGGAAATATATTTTCTAATTTTGCGTTAAATTCAGAAGGTAAAAATGGGAGAATGAGATAGGTTTCTCTCATTTTCCGCCACCACTACTGTGAATTCTAGTAACATTGTTTGGACCATAATTTTCAGAAACTTTTTCCCATAATTCACCTTGCACAAAGTTGGAAACTATTCCACGATGTTCTAATAGAAATTTAATGTAAACTTTTACGCGATCAAGTACTGTGGGTTGTTCAAATATTTGATTTAATGTCGTCGTCAGTAGTATATATGGACATAAAGCTGTCTCGTCCGTATTTTCGCGTTGGTGATTAGCTATTTTTACGCCTTTATCGTTGCCTACTTTGACGGGAGTGGGAATCGTAAAGTTACCATTTTCCATGAAAGCTTTAAGACGTTTCCATTCTGTCGAAAGTTTTTGGAATGACTTTTAAAAATTGTTGAACGTATCATTATTAGCAGCTATTATTTCTTTTGAAGCACCTGCCTTTGATAATTCTAGAATTATTTCTTGTCACATAAAATTAACTGTTTCGCTATTCAATAATTTTTGGCATTCTTCTGTAATCATATGAACCAAATTTCTCGGGATATCTAAACGGTTATATAAAGCCAATAAAAAATGAGTTATTTTGAAACATTATATCAGAAAAATTATCATGAGTTGCTACAGGTACATTTACGATTTTATTTTTGATTTTAGTTCCAGAAGCTGCTTCGTACAAGGCATTTTATTCATGTTTTTTATTCCTAGACATTCTTTACGAAGTTATATACAGATTTTAAAGAAACATACAGACTTTACTAAAATAATATTTTTTCAAAATATGAATTTAATTTTTTTTTTGTTATTCAAATATAATATTTGTAATCCTGATTTTAGAAGCGCAACAATTTTCTCTCCAACTATCGTTTATATTTTCAATTTACGATAAACCTTCTACATATTACCACTTTCTGTTAGTGATGTAGAAGTTTCGTTTTGTGAAGATGGTGTTATTTCATTTTTATTGTATTTTCTTCTTAAGTAAGAAAATGCAAAAAGTAATTTCCCTTTAGTATCAATTCCATTTGAGAAAGGGTATATTTTTACGTAAGGTACGTAGTAAGTTGCTACATTATAAGCAGCGACTACCACTTTTCCTCGTTGCGAGTTATTCAACCACTCTAGCAAGGGCTTATTCTGCAAAGAAATGATTGTAAGAAAGTAGATATTGATCTTATTTTAAATTAAATTTACTGTAATAGATTTAATAAATTTTTTTTAATTCGAAATTTTTCAATTTTTTTAAATATCAATTACTGTAACTAAGGTTTATTATTTGATATAAGAATATTTTTACATTAGGGTATGTATTAGTATAAAAATAGATGTTAATGAAATTATAACGTACTAATCCTCGAAATCTTACTTGCGATCTATTTGGCCCTTCTTGTTCATGAGGTACATTTTGTGCAGTGTCAGATGTAACATTTTTTTAGCACTAAGCTGTTCATTTGCATGAGATGAACCACACCCAACATAATGCCATTATTAGTATTATTTGATGTACCAGCATCAGATGATACTGCACCAACAATTATAGAAGCAGTAACTTTTTGTAGTGGGATAGCGGTTGTAGAAGTAATTTCTATTAAATTAACTCTTTGCATATTTGAATTCAAGTTAGCATTTGCAGAGATGTGTGGTTCCCCGAATAATTGTGCATTTTGGGGCTGATAGTAACTTGTAGATAGGTACAAATTATGAATCTGTGCCAAAAATTCTTGTGCTCTCGAAGATTCATAAATTGATTCTCCGGTGTGCATATTGACGTATGCGGTATCTTCCATGACTGTTTTCTCTAATATAAAAGGTGATTCAATTTTTGTAAATAATACTGCAGTTATTACTATGTAATTAACGTTTAATTCTATTTAAAATGTTATAGAGCAGTTTAGCTAAAAACTAAAGTTTTTAAGTATATTAAATTACAAAGTACCCCGCACAAAATGCATTGCAAAAAGGTTTCGTTTAAAGCTTCCCAAACTGAGATACTTCATAGTTTTTGGTCTCCTGATCACGAAAATTCATGTTGAAGAGTGAAAAAATGGACATTTTTCGGAAAAGACGGTTTAAATATCGATTTTCATGCAGCAAAGGGAGGTGCTACTGACACTCAAAAAGTGTTTAACGCATGGGAACAGTTCACTAGGCTGCCTGACTGACATTTTATAGTTTCGGAACTGCTGATAAATGATGTCGAGGTCCGGAGGTCGGAAAATATAACGATAGCCCTCAGTGTAGCAACAAAGTTCGTTTTTGCATGGTATTAAAAAAGATTAAACAAAAAGTAGCAACTGTTTGGCGCAACAGTCATAGATCATACCCACGAAGCTGTCCGACTGACACTTTGTAGTTTCGGACCTACTGATCAATAATATCATTTTAAAAGCTCCAGAAACGGCTAGATAACCTCTGATTAGGCACCAAATATTGTTACTTTGCATACTCAAACAGCTTTCAGGAAAATCTAATTTAAAACTTTGAAGCTCAAAAAGGTCAGTTCAGTTTGGGTTTTGTTGTTCTCGTCTATGAGCAGCGTCCAAGATCACATTTTGTAGCGATGTTGAAGGATAACAAATATCATTTGCGTATCGAGCATAGCCAATGTACCTTAATACGGTAGCAACATGTGCACATGAGCAAAGGGTTCATGCGCCAGATAGGCATGTGAAATAGTAACCCTGGAAAGATTCAGGATCATTTTCATAGTGAGTGTAATGTTCTATGTCTTAAATAGGCACTTACGCAATCCAAAGTTGATGTTTGGTCGCATTACGGAATCGTGAAAAGACTCAGACTCTTATCAATCCTGGCTCTGGGATCATCTGCGCATGACGCAAGACTTCCAATTGAAGCTCTTCCAGCTCCTCTCTTTGTATACTAGAGCTAATTTTACCTGATAAACTCCAACAGTTACGTCTGAAAAATTGTAACGTTAAACGTGGAAAGACCTGCACAAGCTAAGAGTTCAAATGCATTTACATCTGGGCTTTTCTGGATTGCAAGTTTTTCTCTTATACGAGCGCTTGAAGAATGTTCACCTCCCGAGCTCTCTGTAGCAATTCTCTGGCCAGTTCTACATTCGCACCTTGCATTTCAATTGGTACATAGTACTCTTTAATCCATCTTGTTTTTGTCAACAATCTCGATTTATTTGCTTCTTCAGTCAGCAATTGACGTTGCCCTTGTAAAAGTAGCGCAGGCATTTTCCAGTAACTACCAAGGTTTTGAAACAGCTCGGTGGCATCTCGATAGCCTCTGTCAACCACAATAATCGATCCTTCAGGTAATCACTATCTCATCCTATCCATGAATGTCGAGTATATATCCATTTTGTGACACTATCAGTGCAGGTTTCATTAGGTGGCGTCCTTTATGCACACATTACTGCCGCAAAGTGCGGAAGTTGCTACTCTTTTCGATGTAATTGTAGGTGCCATCAATGTACACGATAACTCTTGGAATATCTGGATTCAGATTGTACAGCTCATTTGCAAAGTCGGTCACATGTAGTTCGACATATTCGTCTGGCGAAATTGAATCAAAACCAATATGACCAGATACGAATTGTAGCATCAAGGACTGTCTGACAGTGGAGACAACAAGACTTACAGCTTGTCGGCTTGAACACTGAAACATCAACTTCAAGAAATCACCGGTTAGTTTCTGTCGCAATTTGCACAAGAACATTGCTAGATCCTTTTTCGTTACAAACCTATGGCCACCCTGACAGGGTACTGGATCGCAAAAAGTTAAAAGTTCCACAAACTGTTAATTTGTAATAGGGGAAATAGAGTTAAATTCTTTATCTGTAAAACTGTGTTCGTTATCAAATCTCATTGAATTAATTGCCACGCTGCGAAGTCCCTGCAAAAAAAGATGAAGTTGCTGACCGTTAATAATGTAGTGCCTGTTAATTAAGCGTAAGCCAGGCAACAACTTCGACAAAATAAAGTCTCTATGATCTAAGTGATGTGGCAAGATCTCACATCTTCAGCAATATAAATATTCAATAATACAAAAATGTTGACTCTTCTTTCAACTAAAACCCTGTGTATATAACGTATACCATTACAGATCACGCAAACTCTGATTCGCAGTTTGTGTCAATATACGTTTAATATTATGCAAGAAGGATCACGGTCCATTAACAATATTTCATCAAGGATGGACTAATTACGATAAGGGCTGATAAGTTAAATCCATCACGTCGACGAATCGCTAATTCGCGGACGGCAGCATGTTCATCCCTATCTATTCCCGCCATTCGTTGTGGAGCACAAACCCTTTAGCAAACTTAACAGGACAAACGGTTCCTAAGCGCCATTGCGAAATGATTCTATTGTGCAAAAACTTAGCCTTGTATTAAGAGAAATTAAGAAAAATTAGGTATTTTAACCCCCAATGCTGGTAGAAGTTCTGAATAAATCTACGAATTCAAATTCTGAAATCTCAGTATTAAATATCAATTATCAGTAATAATCAACAACGTGCCTGTATGTTTCAAAAAGAGGAATAAATAAGCAACTCAGTAGCAGTAAATCATGTAAAAAACTGATAAAAGGCAAAACAAATAAAAAAAGCGAAAGTTATTTCAAACGACGTAACTATAAGATATTCCTGGAGAGAAAACGTACTCAAGCACTCAAAATAATTCAGAAACTCATTTGAATTCTCAGGAGCAGTAATCGATCAAAAAAAAGATTGATTGCTTACTTTGACGACAATGACAGAATCATTTGCAAAAAGTTTTTCGTACATGCTATGGCAAAAAACAAGCAAAAGATTATTTTATATCCAAATATATATTCAGATCATTGGCGTCCGAAAGTACAATGTGTCAGTTGGACATCCTCGTGAGCATGACTGTTGTCCGAAACTATAAAATGTCAGTCGAAAAGCCTAGTGGACTGTTCCTATGAGCAATGCACGAAACACTTTTTGAGTGTCGGTGGCACCTCCTTTTGCTGCATGAAAATCGACATTTGAGCCGTTTTTCCGAAAAACTGTCTATTTTTTTCACTCTTTAACATGAATTTTCGTGATCAGGAGACCAAAAACTATAAAATATCTTAGTTTGGGAAGCTTTCACCGGGACCTTTTGCAATGTATTTTGTGCGGGGTCCTTTGTAGGTAAGGAAGGAATAAGAAGTCATCTTTTCTCCAAAGTTGTAAGAAGAATCTGTTTTTAGAAATTCATAATTATTTTCAAACTCCTGCAGCATTCTATATTTTTAAATTAGAATCCTTTTCTCCCTCTACTCATAAAGGTCTTATTGAGCTTCAAAACCCATTCTTTCAAATTTTTTCCATAATTTTGTATTACTTTACAATTAGGCGTAGGTTAATAAAAGTGAAAAAGCTATTCAACAAGAATATTGAGAGTCTTCTTCCAAGATATATATATTGTAAGGCCAACATTTTACTTTAAATATTTAAGTGAATTTTGTACGCATGAAAAATAAAAACTACTGACAAAAAAATTTGAAAATTAGATCGGCAATAAAAGATCATGGCATTTCCCGATGAATCAGGATGTTTGGTCTCCCTAAATGCTGATATATTTTATGGCGATTTCTATGGATTCAAATATCGCGCCTAAATTAATTTTGGCGATGACACACAGTAGGATAAAATCAGAATATAAGGTTCGAAATCACTTGCAGCTTGCACTTCATAACCAATTTTGGATTTTTTAAAGAAAAATTCAGCATTAAATTTGAAGAAAATTATAAAGCCCGATTCTGTAATTATTTTTGTTTAAACTTTTGTATCATTGTTAAGTTAATTGTTAAAAACAAGTTCACTTAACAAATAGTATACACATTGTATTCTTTGATTTCTTGACTATAAAAATTTGTCATCTGATATTGTTTATTAATTTTATAAACAAATTTTATACATAAAATTCCTAGTGCGGGCATATAAAGGCAGAAAGAAATCGTTTTTTCTCTTAATTTTCCTCAAATTACTTCCTCAGTGATGCTCAGTGATAAAAAATTATAATCGCATATTTTTTAATAATACTATAAACTAATTATATAAAAAAATGACTAAATGGACATTTAAAGACAGAAAAAAATAGTTTTTTCTCCTAATTTCCCTGAAATTATATCCACAATGATGTTTAATGGTTGGTAATTATCAT
The DNA here is from genome assembly GCA_010014905.2 of Druon quercuslanigerum. Classification (NCBI taxonomy): domain Eukaryota; kingdom Metazoa; phylum Arthropoda; class Insecta; order Hymenoptera; family Cynipidae; genus Druon; species Druon quercuslanigerum. The sequence goes on along the minus strand of JAAAKG020187687.1, from coordinate 7,424 downwards.
TACATATATTATTTAATTTTGTAAATAAATTGCATAAAATAATGCCTAGCGTCGACATTTAAAGGCAGAAAGGAATCGGTTTTCTCCTTATTTCCGTCAAATTATGTACCCAATGATGTTCAATGATGGGAAATTTTCATTGGATATTTTTTATTAATTTTATAAACAAATGCTTATTGTTGTTGTACACATTTCTATCTTTAATAATTCATAAGAATACTAATTTACGAAAATTAAAAAAAAAATTACTAAACAATTACATCACTGGCGACATCATTTGAGGAAAATTAGGACAAAAGAGAATTTTTTTCGCCTTCTAAATCACCAAATTTTTCATTTGATTATATAATTTCCTTATAAAATAATTTAAAATTATCGGATGATAATTTTGCATCATACAACGACACTAAGGAAATCATTTAGGAAAAAGTAGGAAAAAAAATGATTTTATTTCAACTGAAAACGTCCACACTGGCCATTTATTTATATAATTGGTTGATGAAATTAATTAAAAAAATCGTATGATAACATTCCATCACTAAACATCACTGGCGACATAATTTAAGTCAATTTAAGAGAAAAAGCGATTTTATTCTGCCTTTAAGTTTCAACACTATCCATTTGTTTACAAAATTTGTTTATAAAATTAATACAAAATATAGGATGACAAACTTTTACCATCGAGTATTATTTTTTCAATGAAAGCAAGTAATTTTTGCTCAAAAAATTACTTTGGGAACGAAGAACCCATAGTGCAGAATATTTGTTTATAACAATTAGCTTACCAATGTCATAATTTTTTTTGACCTCTATAGATAAAAAAAAACAAAAAAAGACGAATTTTTCTTTAATATTTGCATTTACATAAAAGTTTTTAAAAAAATCGAAAATCTGGTCACGGAAATCTCTTAAAAATTTAAGCTGAATTTTTCTTTTAAAAAATGCAAACTCGGTTAAGAATCGCCAGCTCATGAACCCTAATGCATAATTTCATCTTAAAAATCACTTCGAAAGTACCGAGGCTTGTATTCCCCGCGACTATGGCGCTACAATATAAATATCTACCTTACCTTAGCAACATCTCGTAGGCAACAATCTAATCTACAGAGGTCGTGCTCTGTCCTTCTATTGCGATCTACGCGAGTAGTCAGTGGTACGAGCCGCTTTGGTCAGCCATTGCTTGCTGTAAAAATATTGCTTCCGGGCACAAATCGTCGAGTTAGATATTCTTAGACGATAATATTCTAAACATAATCAGTGGGCGACAATAATCCATATATCATGGAAAAGAAACAGGAAGAGCGTATTTTTTAGCATTTTGTTTAATAAATTTAAATATTCTAAGGTGCCGTTTTGTTAAATAATGTAATAATGTAAGCAATAAAATTCTACTCCATCCTTCTCAGTATGAAAACAAATATATTTTCAAAAAATAGTAATCCCTCACTTTAAAAATTTTTTCTTCTCTTTGCATTATCTTTAGTTCCCAAAAGCCTCTCGAGTTCTTTAAAAATACAATTAAAAAGAAAATGTTAAAATTTAGCATGGTTTACAAATTTTTGAAAATTGTTTGTTAAGAGGTTTAGGTGTTATGATCGGAGCTCCCTCTACCCCGACTATCCAAAAGGGTCCAAAAATAGATCTTATAACACTTTTAGATTTCTAAGTGAAAAAATGAATGATTGCGAAAGTTTCCAAGAAATATAAAGGAACTTCTTGTAATATTTCAGGCTGACAATTTCAAAAAAATTACTATTTATTTGGTAACAATGAAAAGTGGTTATAGAGCATGACATTAAAATAATCAAAAAGAGGTGTTAACAAATATGTTCAACATCGTATCTTGTCAATGCATAAAATTCGGTGTTTTGTAAAATTGATTAAAAAATATGCATAGCTGTTACATACAATTTTTTTTCCAGAAAGTAACTTTTACTAAATTGGATAGTTCCCAGGACATTTAGGTATATTAATTTTTTTTACTAAAGTTGACAGCATTAGCAGTCAAGAAGGAAAAGCATTAAAAATTTGCGTTAAAAACACGGATTATCTGCTGGCACTCGGTCTAACGCAGCGGCAATGGGCACTTGTCCGCGGGGTCCATTATCTCCTTGTACCCATTCCCCCTCTTCTCTCTGTCAGCGCTCTTCAGCTTCCTCGGGGTGCTGATGACGGGCCTCCGTTCTTCTCTCTCTCACTCTGCAGTGGAGAGTGCCACCTCACAAGCTTGCCTCAAGCGACGAGGACGTGTCCGTCGATTAGGGCATGTGGTCTTGTCGGCCCCTGTCATAAAAGGGTTTCTTTGATTTGACAATCCGTACACGCGCCGGACTCAGATCGTACCGCCGACCGAACTCCAGTTAGTGTCGTGAGAACGACGGTATTCGGAACTCTTTCTAATTTCTTTCAATAATGACGTGACAACCTATTCAGGACAAAGCTCCACCGACTAGCGAAAGGCACCGAGGGTTTTATCACTAAAGGGTGGCAATGACAGGAGGACTACTCCTGGCACCACGAACCCACTTTACGAAAAAATAATCCGTAGACACACGGAAGGAAACGGAACGAGAAATTCTATAAACGGATGACACGTTAACAATTGGACGGCACGGATAATAACACTAAATAACCCAACGACGTGTTAGAGAAACTTAACGCGCCCGGTTCACAAAGACGACCGCTGGTGATGGTGAAAAGGAAAAATTACCCGGAGGTCAAACACAATTATTCAAGAAGGCTGATCTAGGCAAATTAAGCTTTATTAAACAATTGTAAAGGAAGGCAGAGCGGAGCTCTGGAGCTTCCCAGATTCGTACAGTGACGGACTCTCCTTACTCCCTACCAGTGTTTCAGAACGTGGGATTTTTTGGCCCCCACCACTCTTCCGTATGATTCGAATAAATTCAAACGCAGTGTGTCGGTGAGTTGGCTCTGCTAAATGCTGTGAAAACCAGCCGAAAATGCACGAGCACGAACCCGAGCTGACCCAATTTCTTGCTACTCCTAAAATTAATGTCAGCTTTGAAATCCCGAATTACCTTAGAATCATTAAGCCTCGTGTAAAGCCGAAAATGCACATGCAGGAACCCGACCTCTCTCGACTTCACGAATGACGATCTATATATTTAGCCTTTAGCTGCTACTCAAATTTATTCACGTTTTGTGATCCCAAGTTACCTTAGAATAATTAGAATTAAACTTATTGGGAAGAGGAAAATATATTTAATTTTATGTAAATAGATATAAAAGACAAGATTTCGGGGTCTAAAATGTTTCAAATTTAGTGCTGCATGTCTTAGTCATATTTATAGTAAATATTTATTTTTTAACAAATAAAAAACAAATTTTTCATTGTTCAATTTCAAACCCAAGAGATTTCTTTAAAAAATACATTTTTTAACCAAAACCTTTAGTTTATACTGAAGTTTGCAGTTAAAAAGATTAATTTTGACCCCCAAAAATGGGAAATTTCAAGCAAAGAAATTAATTTTTGACTTTAAAAAAATAACTTTTAAAGAAGAATAATAATTTTCTACCAAAAAAGATAAACTTATAACTAAAAGGATAACTTTTCAAGGAAAAAATGTCAACAAAATTGTTTAATTCTTATCTTTAGAAACGAATTTAAAACTAAAACAATAAATCTTTAATCAAAAATGGAATTTTTAACGAAAGATGTTAATTTTGAAGGAGAACAGATAAATTTTTAACAAAAAATAAAAACGTCAAATTTAGAAAAAAAAATTAATTTTGAATAAAAAAACAATCGAATGAAAAACAAGATATCGAAATTTTTCACCAAAGAATTGAATTTACAAACAAAAAGAATAATATTCTTCCAAAAAAGTCGAAATTGCAACACAATCCATGAATGTTCAGCATATATACTTGAATTTTCAACTAAAAAGCTAATGTTTCAATGCAAAAATTGAATAGTCGCATTTTCAGTTGAAAAATAATTATCATGCACAAAACATCAAACTTTGAACAAAATATTTTAATTTCTAAACAAAAAATTAAATTTGCCAACAAATAATTTAATTTTCCATCAAAAACAGAAATACAAAATTTTAAAATAAGAACAATGCATTTTTTTTAACAAAATAGATCAATTTTCAACGAAAACTGGTTAGTTTATTAGTTTAAAAAATAAATTTACAACCACAAACTTTTTAGAACAATAGTTTAATTTCCAACAAAGTACATGAACTTTTAAACATTTTATACCAAAAGAAAAGAAGTTTTACCAAAAAATACATATTCATGCGAATAAATGAATTATTAATAAGCATAGATTTTCTAATCAAGAATATAAATTTTTGACTCTGAAAGATAAATTTTCCAGAGAAAAAAACAATTTATTTTGTAAAAAATTGTTAAATTTTCAAATACAAAAATTTACAATAAAAAAAATTCAATCAACAATGATATAGTTAAGTTTCCAGCATAAGAAAATGTTTTTTCAACAACAACAAATGGGTTTTTTAACAAAAGAGTGAAATAATCCAACTTTAAAAATGAAAATTAAAACTCAAAAATAAGAATTATGTTAAATAGGAAACAATTACATTTTTAATACAAAATTAAATTTTCTGCAAAAAAGTTTAATTTTCAATGGAAGAAATGAATTTTCAACTGCAAAATATTTTGAAAAAAAACAATCGAATAAACAACATAACAGTTAAATTTTTAAACATATAGTTGGAATTTTAATTGACAAAAGGTAAACTTTTAACCAAAAATCGAATGGAATTAATTTTGAGAGAAAATTGAAAAAAGATCCAAAATTTTTAAAATTATTTTGCACAAATTTTAAAAAGGGTGTAAAAGATTTTAAGCAAAATTTTGCAAATTCACCACATTATATAATTTAAGGAAAAATAAAGAACATAATTATTATTAGGCCTATTTGCGCAGTTTTGTTGCTCAATTTTTTGTTATGTTTTATTTTGTTTTAAAAAATGTCCTTTTAAATTTTAATAATTTTGAGAAACATTCGGAAATTTTTAAACCATTCAAAACATTGAAAACTTGTTTAAATTTTTTTATGAATCTTATAAGGTTTCACGAAAATGGAAAAAATTCCTTCAGGTTTCTGCACGAAGCGAAATTTTAAGAGATTTATTCCCGGAACTGCTCCTTGATCTTATTCTAGCTTTGGCACAAGAATAATTAAAATTTAAAATAATTTTTTATTTCGGAAAATTAATTTAAAGAGTTTTACTTTAAAACATTTTAAAACCTTACAACAGATTTCAGACATTTTTGAAGCATCTGAACAATTTTTAAGGGAAATTTGGTTATTTTTACAGAATTAAAAAAAAAAAATAGGAAAAATTTGCTTAATTTTTAAAGATCAAAAGATTAGAAGGTCTGACAGAATTATAAAAAAAATTGTCTGAACATTCGTGTGGAATTTGAAAATGATTTTTTATTTAAAAACATGTCCTTTCAAAGAAAATTCGAAAATATTTTAAAACACATCGAACCATTTCCTAAAATTTTAAAGAAGAGTATAGAAAGCAAAATGTTTTAATTTGATAAGATTGAAAAGTTTAAAAAAATGTGAATTATCGAAGCTTTAAAGGAATTCCGAAAGATTTCAAGCAGCTAAAACTATTTTTCCTAAAATTCCTCAGAAAATTTAAAATATTATATAAGTCAAGTTTTCTACATCTGGAATGCTGTAAACATCTTTTAAAAATACTCGAATTTTTCCAAATATTTGTAAAATTCAATAAAATTAAAATGTTTATAGTTCTCCAGGTTCTTTTTTTGACGCATCTCCTTTTATGCTATTATAGGCTGTAATCACAATTTTTCCCGAAATGTATTCGCTAACTTCAAAAACTTTTTCAATTCAAAAACAGATACATTCTTGTATTTCATAAAATATTTCTAAAAATTTGGCAAGATTAAAATTGTAGTATTTCATTGCTCTTATCTTTTAAGATTTTTATGTTGAATCTTGATAAAATGTAATGTTTATGTAAATTGAATAAATAATAAGAGAAGTCGTTAAAACGAAGGATTTTCATACTTAATGTTTGCGAAAAAGAGATTCCTCATTTCTGACGTCAATTAATAATAATTATTGCTAAATTTTTATTTTACCATTTTATTTCAACAGACTTATCATTTTACAGTTTTAACAATCGTTTGTTAACATTTTTAAATGTTTTTTGTATAATTTAAAGGCGATTTTTCATAGCATTTTCCTAAGTAATGGAGATATTTTTATAATTTTATTCCTCAAAGTTATTCCCAAAGTCAAACATGTTACGCAATATGTCGTAAAACTAAAAAAAATGACCAGCTAGTTACAAGAATTTTTTAAATAAAAATCAATGAGTATTGTATTTAAACAAATTTTAGGAATATCTATAAAAGTATCATTATTTTTCATTTAAAAAATTAATATACCATATGCAGAGTACCGTTTTTATTTAAAGTTTTACGACGATTTGTTGTTACAAATACTTACATTTACAATTGTTATCTTCTTTTAAAATCGTGAGATATTTTTTCATAAAATAAATATTCTTGAATTTATTTTACAATTATTTATAATCAATTTTCAGTTACAATTTTTTCACAATTAAAATAAAATTGTAAAAGCTAAATTTTGTAATGTTGAGATAAGTATTTTTAGACATTAAAGATTTGTTAAGGATTTGATATACAATAAAATAAGTATGATCAGTTTGTTTTTTAATTTACAGGAATATAATTATTATAAGATTTTTGGAAAATTAAAAAAAGATTTTTGAATATTTTAGATGTGTCAGGAAAGGTTCTAGGAGATTTTAAAGAAATTTTTTGATTTTATAGGATTCACAAAATATTTAAAAAAATTCTTATTTATTTAAAACGTTCTATATTCTCAAAGAGATTGGTATCTGTCTATTATCAAAAATTTAAAAAAAAATTTAAAATGTAAAAAAAATCCTGTGATCTTTTAAATTCTCCCAAGCGTTTTAAGAAACTTTGCTTATTCTCCTGAAACCTTTCGAGATACTTGTGAAGCTTCTTAAGTTTATCCTACTTTCTAATTCACTAAATTATTGAAATTTTTTAATCTTACCAAATTAAAATATTTGGCCTTAAAATCTTCTACACTCTTTATCAAAATCTCAAGAAATCTTTTGATATGTTTCAAAATCTTCTTTAATTTTTTTTAAGTACATGTTTCAAAATAAAGAATCATAAAAAATTTGCACACGATAATTAGAAAAATAATTCTGTTTTTCTAATCCTTTAAGATCTTCTAATCTTATAATCTTTAAAAAGATTTAAATTTGCCTGAAATTCGTTAATTCTGCAAAATTAAAAAAAAATGCCTTCAAAGTTTTTTAGATTCTTTGAGAATTTTTGATCTTTTGCAATGACTTGAAATGTTTTAAAATAATCTTTTAAAATTA